>JAKOOJ010000018.1:9902298-9927298 GCA_022577455.1 Arizona elegans
CCTCCTCCCTCCCTCCCTCCCTCCCTCCCTCCCCTCCCTCCCTCCCCTCCTTTCTTTCTTTCTTTCTTTCTTTCTTTCTTTCTTTCTTTCTTTCTTTCTTTCTTTCTTTCTTTCTTGTTCGATTTATATGCTGCCCTTCTCCGGAGACTCAGGGCGGCTTACAATGCGTTAAGCAATAGCCTTCATACTTTTGTATATACCTGCTTAGTAGGGTTTTTGCCCCCTCCTAAGCGGTGTTCTTTTTTATACAAAGTCAGCTTATTGCCCCCACAATCCGGGTCCTCATTTTACCTACCTCGGAAGGATGGAAGGCTGAGTCAACCTTGAGCCTGGTGAGATTTGAACTCGCACTAATTGCAGGCAGCTGGAGCTACTTAACAGCACTTTAGTCTGCTGCGCCACCAAGGCTCTTTTTCTTGGCGAATCAGTTCTCGATCAAATGGGTGGCATATAAAACTGAATCAATCAATCAATCAATCAAATAAGTATTAGACAGCTTCAGCTATTGGGCAGTTAAAAAAAAATTAACTGGAAAAAAAATACCAGGAATTGCATCTAGGATGCTTTCTGGGCAGTCCTCGAAATATGACCACATTGAGCCCAAGAGTTCTGTGGCTAAGCAAGACAGCTGTTAAGTGAGTTTCACCCCGTGTCATGACCTTTTTTGTGCCCACGGTGGTTAAGTGAATCACTGCAGTTCCTGATAACAAGGTTGTTAAACGCATCTGACTTGGCTTGTTCGCAAAAAGTTTGCAAAAGGAGGGAATCGCGTGACCCCAGGGACACGGCCACCGTCATAAAATGCGAGACGGTTGCCCAGCATCCGAATTTTGATCGTGGGGCCGTGGAGGATGCTGCAGCGGTTGTAAGTCTGAAAAAGTCCCATCTGTCACTTTTGACTTTATGTCCGTCGTAACTTTGAACGATCTCTGAGCAAATGGTCGTAAGTGGAGGACCACCTACACTAAGCTAGGGCCAAACTTTGAATGTTTCTCTTCAATTCTTTGAGCCTAAATTATTTAATCTGTTTTTAATAGTTTTTTAACTTTTGTATGTCTTTGTATTTTATTTTGGCTGTTCACCGCCCTGAGTCCTTCAGGAGTAGGGCGGTATACAAATATGATAAAATAAATAAATAAATAATAAAATAAATAAATAATTATCAGCCCTTCCAGGTAAACCTACACAGGAAACATTGTTATATAACAGTGATGGCTAGCCTTTTCCTCATCATGTGCCGGCACCCATAATGCAACACGGGCCCCTCCTGCACATGCGTGCACAACCCCCCCTCACGCTACCCACACACCCCTGCGCATGTGCGCGTGACCCCCTGCCCCCCGTTTTTGGCCCAGCAGGCCTCCCTGCAGCCTCCTGGGCCCAAAAACAGGCCATGGGGGGGGCCCTCCCCCCGTGCATACACACATAGCCCACACACATGAGCATATGTCTCCTGCATGTACCCTGCCCCTGCGCATCCCAAAAATTGGCTGGCGGGAGGTGCGCACATGCGGTGGAGCTGAGCTGGGTGACGGCTCGCGTGCCCGCAGAGAGGGCTCTGCGTGCCAGCTGTGGCAGGCGTGCCATAAGTTCGCCATCACAGCGATATAAACTAATTCTACTTCATTGCAAGTCATTAACAGAACCTTGCAAGTCCAAAAGGACCAATTGTCAAATTGTATTAGGTTTATCAAAACATAAAAGGAAAGAAATGGAAAGGAAAATGAGAATAAGGGGAAAATAGGGGAGGAGAAGGGGAAGAGGAAAGGAAAAAGAAAACGTTGATTTCTGACTCTCTTTGATGCAATAGAATAAGGGAATAGCATAGACCAGGGATGAAATCTAAAATTTGTTACTACCGGTTCTGTGAGCGTGGCTTGGTGGGGGGGGGGGGGGTAATGTGACTGGATGGGCGTGGCCATTTTTTTAAAAAACTTTTAAAACCATTTGTAAAAAAATGCCTTCAAAAGGCTCTGACAATCCCAGCTGAGTTGCCTAATCGGCGGAGGCTTTTTAAAAAGCCTCTGCTGATCAGGCAGTTCAGCTTGGATCATCAGAGGCATTTAAAAGAAAAAAAGGGTTTTTTTCTTTTAAAAGCCTTTGACGATCCCAGCTATCATCAGAGGCCTTTTTTTTTTTTTTTTTTAAAGCATTTTTTGGCCGAAGAGGTTGTAGAAAAAATGCTTTTAAAAGTAAAAAAAAAAAAGCCTCTGATGATTGCGTGGCTCAGCTGGGCATGGCGGGGGGAGGGGCAGGGATTTTTGCTACCAGTTCTCCGAACCACCCACCGCCATCGCTACCGGATCAGGTCCAAACCAGGAGCATTTCACCCCTGGCATAGACCCTCAACTTTTGACTTTTGCAGAATAACACCGTAGATACTAGCCATTTCTATAACGACAAACCTACCTGTTTCTTTAAGAACAAACCCAAAATTTAAAAATTCATTTCTTTTTTCAACCTCGAGCACAAAGTCCAGAAGTGGTTTCCAAGTAAAGAAAAGAAACGTTTTCAAAAGAAAACAAAAAAGTTCAGATGCCTTTTGGAAAAAAAGTGCCTTTGGGACAACCAGGACCTGGGATGACTGAGAATCTCCACAGATGTCCTTCAAAGTCCTCCCCACCTCCATCCATGAAGGATGTCCTCACCTTCATCCAGGTGGCCAGGTCCTCCATTTCGATGAAGTCCAAGATGAAGTTCTTCACCCTGGCGATGGGACCGTCCTCGTCTACGAAACGGCAGACGTGGAATTTGTCACAGTAGCCGTTCTTCTCGCCGCACGGCGAGCCCGGGAGGAGCGGGATATCCGAACCGTTGAAAACATGGTCCCAAAATTTCGAAGAGGTGCTGGCACAGGTTTCAGCTTGTCCTACAGAAGCCATGTGGGGGAGGCGAAGGGAAGGGGGAAGGGAGAAGAATAAATGCTTAGAATTGAATGTCTCCAAGGCAAGCACAACTTTTTGGTTGAAGCTACCCAGGATCTTGGCACAATGCGGCGAAGATGAACACGTTATTAAGAATAGGAGTGGCTATGGTGACAGATGATAATGGGTAATATCTGTCGCTGAAGCTGGTTTCCAGTCTTATATCGCCAGTGGCCTGCGCGGATCGTGGCTGATCCCGACGAGGAGGAGGCTGGTGTGGTGTTGCGCCAGCAGCCTGTACAGCCGGCGCTCGCGTCAGACAGCGAGGAGGCTGAAGAGGATGTGGTGCCAGAGGCAGAGACTCAGCCAGGGCCTTCAGAACCTCCAGAGGCTCCTTCCAGTGGAGAGAGTGAAGTGGAGGAGCCTCTTCTCAATGCTCGAGCATGCAGGGCTGTCAAAAGGCAGGAGTGGCTACTCAGGAGGAGGAGGTCTCTTTGAGAGTAAGGCTTGAGGATAATTGGCCACTCCCTTAGCCTATTTAAGTCACACGGCGGTTAGTAAGTTTCTTGCTGGAAACAACTTGTAATTATCATCAGAGCATTTTTTGGAAAAGTCTTATTGTATTTTTATTTTCTGGGCTGGTTTGCCAACCTTTGCCGGACTTTGGTTTATTCTTGCTACTTAATAAATTTGATAAGGACCGTTGGTGTGTGTCAATATCCTCGGAAATCCGGAGCTGGGGCAGAACAGGAAGAGAATATTTGTAGCTCAAGGTTGAACTGTGGGGTCCTAGATGCTCTCTGAGTTTGGTGACTTTCTTGCAGACGTTTCATGACCCAAGTAGGTAACATCATCAATGCTAGAAGGGAGTAGGGTTTGTGGAGAGCAGGAGGAGAATTCTGGGAGTTGAAATCCACCCATCTTAAAGTTGCCAAGGTTGAGTAACTATATTGTATGATTAACAGATTAACAGAGTTGGAAGGGACCTTATAGGTCATCTAGTCCAACCCCCAACTCAAACAGGAGACCCTACACCATTTCTGACCAATGGCAATCCAATCTTTTCTTGAAAGCCTCCAGTGATGAAGCGCCCACAACTTCCGAGGGCAACTTCTGTTCCATGGGTTGATTGTTCTCACTGTCAAGAAAGTTCCTCCTCATTTCTAAGTTGAATCTCTCCTTGGTCAGTTTCCATCCATTATTCCTTGTCTGGCCTTCAGGTGCTTTGGAAAACAGCTTGATCCCTTCCTCTCTATGGCAGCCACTCAAATATTTATTTATTTATTTATTAAATTTATATGCCGCCCCTCTCCGTAGACTCAGGGCGGCTCACAATACATTTAAAAAAAAAAAAACCATTCTAAAAACATTTAAAAGATTAAAAAACATTAAAAACCTTAGAACTCATTCACACCATTCATGGCCGGATCTCGCCAGATCACAAGAGCGAGATCAACGGCCCCAGGCCTGCTGGAAAAACCAGGTCTTCACCGCTTTTTGGAAGGCCAATAGGGTGGGGGTGGTCCGGACTTCAGGAGGTAACTGGTTCCAGAGAGCCGGGGCAGCCACAGAGAAGACCCTTCCTTGCGGGCCCGCCAGCCGGCATTGTTTAGCTGACAGGACCCGGAGGAGACCAACTCTGTGGGATCTTACCGGTCCGCTGGGAGCTATTGGAATGCTAATTGCTTACCCCACTCCCCCATATGAAGGAACTTGGAGGTGGCTATTTTCACTTAACGACCACTGCAAAAAAAAATTGGTTGGTCATATGACCACATATTTTACCACCATTATGACTTACAACCATAATGGGCAGGCACTATTACGGTCGTAACTCGAGGACAATAAGCCTGGACTCGATAAAGTTTTTGAGAGCTTTCTTTTGCCTCCAGGCACAGCCTCAAATGTTGGGGACCCATGTGAGATTAGACACTGACCTGGTAGCTGGCAACAGAGCTGGCATCTTCCTCGCAGAGGACTAGAGGCACACTGGCATTCCTGCAGCCCATGCTGGAGGCAGAGGGACCCTTCGCAGAGCTGAAAGGTAGAAGGGGGGATTTTTGCAGATTGTCTTCGACTTAACGACCATTTGAAGTTACCAGATCACATTTAGGACTGGTTAACGACTGCTTGTTTCGGCTTTACTACTGCATGATTCACTCAACTGCTGTAAAAGCTGTCCTAAAATTGGCTCCGGTTGTGGTGGATGGGTGCCTTGACTTATGACCAAAATTCTGGTGCCAATTGTGGTCATAAGTCAAGGACTATCTGTATCAAAGAATGTACTTATAACACCTGTGTCAGGGTTCCAACGGATGCCCTAACTAAATCATGAGCCTCGAGCCAAGCTTCAAAAGAAATCCAGTTATTTATTAGGAGTTTCATGTCGGCAAGTTCCAAGTGAAGCCAACTCTGACCCCACGTAATTTACGCCCCAATCATGACCCTGTTTCCCCCTCCCCCACAATGTGTCAATCACATTCGCCAACAGAGCAATTTCGCGGATTGTAGAGATCATTCCCCTCTGGCCACTGTGGTTAACCCTGGGAGACAGCCTTGAGAGAGATATGTCTGGAATGTGCTTTTGTATTTGGCTGCCGTGCTGTTTCGTCAGTTTCCCATCCCCCTTGCCTATGGCAACTCAAGAGCAGGCCAGGGATGCTTTTCAGGTTAACAACTTGGCTAAACTGTCGAAAAATATATCGAGGCATAACAAATCAGCATTGGAAGTGTGAACAGGAAGATATTTTCCCCCTGCACAGTGGACATTTTGGAAAATTAAAAAATTGCTGGATACAAAGTCATCCAACAATGCAAAAGATACGTATAGGTAGTCCTCAAGTTACAATTATTCATTTAGTGACTGGTTACAACAGCACTGAAAAAAGTGACTTATGATTTTTTTCCCCCCCACTTATGACTGTCACAGTATCTCCAGGGATACGTGATCACATGATCAAAATCCAGGCACTTGGCAATTGGTATGTATTTATGACATGTGTCCCAGGGATCATGTGATCACCATCTGTAACCTTCCCAGCCATCTTTCTGACAAGCAAGGTCAATTGTGGGGGAGCCGGATTTGCTTAATGACTGCCCAATTCCCTTAAACAACTGCACTGATTCATATAACGGCTGCGGCAAAAAACATCATCAAATCAGGGACAAAAAAACATCCTAAACTCAGTCTCTTAACAATTGAGGTGGTTAGAAATGAAAATTTTGGATTCAGTTGTGGTCCTAAGTCGAGGACTATCTGTCCAGCTTGATTTGATCAGGAGAAAAAAAAATCCTCCAATCTCAAACAAACAGCCATCAATCTCCAAAGGATCATTTTCTACCTACCCCTCTGGTCAAGCCAGTTTCCCCCACCCTCGTTCTTCTTAACTTGCCCGTGGTAGACTGCTCTTGAGCCTGGAGGCTCCACTGGGATGCCAAGTTCACATTAGCATTTCTGGATGGCCTCCACGGGACTCACCCCGTTCAAACACAGGCGAAGGCCGAGGCCGCAGGGGGTGAAGTTGGCTTTCGGTAGGGGCTCTGGACACGTGGAGCTCGCTCCCGTGCAAAGGCTTTCCAAAGCACAGTCATTCTCGTCCTGGCACCTTTGTCCCGGAGGTTTAAGGACACAATTCTGGTTACAACAGAATCCTTGACTGGGGCTGTAGGAGAGAGGGAGGGAGGGAGGGACACAGACAGAGACAGCGAGAGAGATGATGGATGAGTGACGGATGATAGATAGAGAGATAGATAGAGAGATAGATAAGAGCCTGGTGGAGCAGTGGACTAAAGCGCTGTTAAATAGCACTTGGCTGCCAGCTGCCTGCAATTACTACAAGTTCGAATCTCACCAGGCTCAAGGTTGACTCAGCCTTCCATCCTTCCGAGGTAGGAAAAATGAGAATCTGGATTGTGGGGGCAATAAGCTGACTTTGTATAAAAAAGAACACCCCGGGGGGGGGGGCAAAGCCCTACTAAGCAGGTATATACAAAAGTATGAAGGCTATTGCTTAACGCATTGTAAGCCACCCTGAGTCTCCGGAGAAGGGCGGCATATAAATTGAACCAATAAATAGATAGATAAATAAATAAATAAATAAATAAATAAATAAATAAATAAATAAATAAATATGATAGATAGATAGATATAAGTAGATAGATAGATATAGATGATAGATATGACAGAGAGAGAGATGATGGATGAATGATGGATGATAGATGATAGATATAAGATGGGTAGCTAGCTAGATGATAGATAGATAGAAAGATAGATAGATAGATAGATAGATAGAAAGATAGATGATAGATAGATAGTGATAGAGATAGTGATAGATAGGTAAATAGATAGATAGATGATAGATAGATAGATAGATAGATGATAGATAGATGATAGATAGATAGATGATAGATAGATATAGGTAGATATAGATGATAGATATGACAGAGAGAGAGATGATGGATGGATGATAGATTATAGATATAAGATGGGTAGCTAGCTAGATGATAGATGATAGATGATAGATGATAGATAGATAGATAGATAGATAGAGATAGAGATAGATAGATGATAGATAGATAGTGAGAGAGTGATAGTGAGAGATGATAGATAGATAGATAGATAGACACAGTAGATGATAGATAACCTTTATTGTCATGTAAATAAATACATAAGTCCAATCCATCACCATTACCTGCATGCTGCTCCTGGTTTCAACCGGCACTGGATTCCCCTCGGCTCCCCAGCACCGTAGCAGCAGGCGTCCTCATTGTTGCTTCCAACGTCGCATTCTTCTTCCAGATCCACAATCTGGTTCCCACAGATGGGACGGTCGGTTTCTGGAAAGGAAGACGAAGAAGAGGGGAAATAGTACTATTCCCAGGAGAAGTTTGCAAAAGTTGCTTGATCATTTGGGTTTCGGCCTGGAGCAGAAGTCAGGTCATCCCGCATCTGTTGCAGTGAGTGTTAAAAGCACAGCGGAGCCTCTGTTCCGTGTGGCAGTCTACCTGCAAGACTCCGCAGCTAAAAAGGGAGGCTTGATTTCATGGCTCACGTCTCAGCTTCTCAAAAGCTGTGGTTGGACACTGAAAAATACTGCCAAACAGTGGTGAAATCCAATTTTTTTTACTACCGGTTCTGTGGGTGTGGCTTGGTGGGCGTGGCAGGGGAAGGATACTGCAAAATCTCCATTCCCTCTCCACTCTGGGGCCAGCCAGAGGTGGTATTTGCCGGTTCTCCAAACTACTCAAAATTTCTGCTACCAGTTCTCCAGAACCTGTCAGAACCTGCTAGATTTCACCCCTGCTGCTGAGCCTCCCTGAGCAGAGAAAGTCTACCTTTCAACTCCCATTGTTGGCAGCCATAACAGAGCCTCCCTGGACAGATGTTGTATACCCATATTTGTCAGCCAACTACAGGATGAGGACCATTGTCTTCCTGCTTGGCATCAAATTGTCCACAGTGGAAAGCTTGCTTAGAAAACACCTTACTCACTCAGAAAAACAAAATGGAGCTTCCCTGCAGAGGAAGACTCTACCTTATACAACTACAAGATAAGAGACAATGATTGGTCACGGGGAGGAATTGGATACAGCCAGTGGGTGGGATTCAAATAATTTAACAACCGGTTCTCTGCCCTAATGATTTCTTCCAACAACCAGTTCACCAAACTGCTCAGAAAGTTAACAACCGGTTCTCCCGAAGTGGTGCGAACCGGCTGAATCCCATCACTGGATATAGCAGAGTAGTGTTTCTCTGACTCGGCCACTTTAAGAGGTATGGACTTCAACTCCCAGAATTCCACAGCCAGAAAAAGGAGTTGAAGTTAACACCTCTTAAAGTCTGGGAAAACTGATCCAGCCCCGCCACTGAGAACCTAATCCAGGGTCCTTGGAACTCCCCACCACCAGAAATCTAACCTAATCTTTCAAACAAGTGGTGAAATGTACATTTTGTTACCACCGGTTCTGTGAGCGTGGCTTGGTGGTGGTGGGGGTAATATGACTGAGTGGGCGTGGCCAACTTTTTTTTTTTTACTTTTAAAACTGAAACCTCGGCTGAAGAGGTTGTTAAAAAAATGCTTTTAAAGCCTCTGACGATCCCAGCTGACTTGCTTGATTGGCAGAGGCTTTTTCTCTTTTTTTTTAAGCCTCTGAGGATCGCAGCTGACTTGCCTGATCGGCAGAGGCTTTGTTTTCACTTTTAAAAGCATTTTTTCTATAACCTCTTCGGCTGAAGAGGTTGTAGAAAAAATGCTTTTAAAAATAAAAAAAAAGCCTCTGATGATTGTGCAGCTCAGCTGGGCAATGGGGGAGTGGCAGAAATTTTTGCTACCACTTCTCTGAACCACTCGCCTCCATTGCTACCGGATCGGGTGATCCGGTCCGAACCGGGAGCATTTCACCCCTGTTTTAAACGGGATTTTTCAACCCTCCCAAGGATTCAAACCCGCCTCGAATTCTCCAACCTGCGAAACAACGATCCTTCTTGCGCTCCAGAACATTTGAAATATAGGCGATGCTACACGGAGAGAATTTATCATTATTGAATTCGGTCCCATCTGTGGCGTAATTGAACATCAGGAATTTTCCCCGGCTGGTGTTGAGGTCAAAACGGGAACATTCTTTGCTCTGGTCGTGCTGTATGAAAAAGTCGCAGAGAAAGAAACTAGCGGGGACGTTTTTGGCTGGACTTAAAGATGATCCAGAGTCAAATTTTTAAAATTTACAGCAGGGGTGTCAAACTCGGGGCCCGTGGGCCAAATCTGGCCTGTGGGGTGCTTAGATTTGACCAGTGGTAGGATTCAAATAATTGAAAAACCGGTTCTCTGCCCTAATGACTGGCTTGGTGGGCGTGGCCATGGTGGGCGTGGCCAGGGGGTGTGACAGGCAGCATTCGGCCTCCTGCACCCCCCCCCCCGGGAGCAGAAACAGGCCGTGGGGAGTGGGGGGAAGTGCCGCCCTCCCACATCCTGTTTTGGGCCTAGTAGGTCTCCCTGCAGCCTCTTGGGAGCAAAAATGGGGCCTGTGGGGACTCCTGGAAGGGGCGTGGAGGAAAGGGACCAGCCACCAATTTAACTACCGGTTCGCCCAAACCGGCCCAAACCGGCTGAATCCCACCACTGAATCTGACCCAAGGGGCCATCCTGGAAACAGCGATGGTCTGGTCCACAGTGCCTCTGCCAGCAAAAACAGAGCTCGGGAGGGCATGGGAGAGCTTCATTTTCGGCAGGACGGCCTCCTGCAGCTCTCTGCCAGCAAAAATGGAGCTGGGGGGCAGGTGTCCATTTTCACTGGCTCCAGGAGGCTGTCCCAGCTGAAAACGGAGCTCGGGAGGGCTGCGCGCAGTCTTCCTGAGCTCCATTTTCACTTGCGGAAGGTTTCAGGAGGCCGTCCCTGCCGAAAACAGAGCTCGGGTGCCAGTTTTCACTGGTAGAGCGCTCGGGCCGCCACAGGCGCCCCCAACACAAGTGAGGTCAAGCTGGCCATGCCCCCCCCCCCAAGGTCAAACACAACCCTGATGCGGCCCTCAATGAAATCGAGTTCGACACTCCTGATTTACAAGATGGTCGCCCAGAAAAAGGAAGGCTCACGGGTGCGCCCAGGCTGTGGCCAAATTCATGCGCCAGGGTGACGTGGATCATCCGTGGAGGAAGCAGCTGGCCATACTTCTGCAGCGTGATCAACCCCGTGTTTAGAGAGGCTTCTTTTTCCTGGAAATGCTGATATTTTGAGCAAATCCCTCCGACGTCGTCTGCAAACGACAATCACAGTGAAGAAAGAAAGAGTGAAGATTTCTACTTGCACATGGTCAACAATCCTTCGTGTGCTTAAAACGTTTTTATTTCATCAAGCTGGCCTGGCCTAAATCTTCTCCTCTTTTAAATTTAAATTTTAAATACAAATTTTAATCTGTTTAATTATGGGGTATTTTAAAATTCAGCCAAATTATTTAATTCGTTTTAATCTATTTTAAATTTTGTATCTCTGTGTTTTATCTTCTGGCTGTTCACCGCCCTGAGTCCTTCGGGAGAAGGGCGGTATAGAAATTTAATAAAATAAAATAAATAAATAAATAAAATAAATCCTTGGTAAGCAGGGGTGAAATGCTCCCGGTTCGGACCGGATTGCCCAATCCGGTAGCAATGGTGGCGGGTGGTTCAGAGAACCGGTAGCAAAAATTCCTTCCCCCCACTTCCCCTGCCCAGCTGAGCCGCACAATCATCAGAGGCTTTTTTTTGTTTTTACTTTTAAAAGCATTTTTTCTACAACCTCCTCCGCAGAAAAAAATGCTTTTAAAAGTTAAAAAAAAAAAAAAAAGCCTCTGATGATCGTGTGGCTCAGCTGGGATCGTCAGAGGCTTTTCAAAGCATTTTTTTTCTGCAACCTCTTCAACCGAAGAGGTTGTAGGAACAAAAAGGCCTTTAAAAGCCTCTCTGACAATGTCAGCTGAATTGCCTGATCGTCAGAGAGGCTTTTAAAAGCATTTTTTTTCTTCAACCTCTTCGGCCGAAGAGGTTGTAGAAAAAATGCTTTGAAAAGTTAAAAAAAAAAAAAGTTGGCCACGCCCACCCAGTCACATTACCCCACTCACCCACCAAGCCACTCCCACAGAACCGGTAGTAACAAATTTTACATTTCACCCCTGTTGTCAGATTTCGGTGCTATCTTGAAAAAAACTTCATTCTCAAGCGCAAGCTCTCTAATGAATCACTTTTATTTTAAGAATAGCAGAGTCCGACATTCCTGATTCATTTTGCAGCCAAACTGGCCCCTCCTTCCAACCCCCTCCTCTTCCGCACTCCAACCCCAATGTCTCATTGGCCATCATGCAAATCCATCTCTACATCCCAGCACGTTCTTTTCACAGGAATGTAGCCCCCTCCTCGTCTCCCAGGAAACCCTATCTGTAACATACAAAGACTAGGTAAAAGTTCATCTCAGCAATAAATCAAGCTTCTGTTCTCTCTATGTCAGCGCTGGAAGAGAGCCTAATTTGGAACGCTGACACCTGTTGATAAGGCCACACTTGGAATATCGCATCCAGTTTTGGTTGGCACGACATAAAATGATGCTGAGACTCTAGATAAAAAGAGTGCAGAGAAGAGCAACAAAGATGATTAGGGGACTGGAGACCAAAACACACAAAGAACAGTTGTAGGAATTGGGTATGTCTAGTAGTTTAAGGAAGAGAAGGACTAGGGATGATATGATGGCAGCATTCCAAAATTTGAGGGGCTGCCACAAAGAAGAGTATTCAACCTATTCTCCAAAGCACCTGAAGACTGGAAGCTGTTGTGGCCCGCCAGCGGCCTGCGCGGATCGTGGCTGATCCCGATGAAGAGGAGGCTGGTGTGGTGTCATGCCAGCAGCCTGCTCAGCCAGCGCTCGCGTCGGACAGCGAGGAAGCCGAAGAGGATGTGGTGCCAGAGGCAGAGACTCAGCCAGGGCCTTCAGAACCTCCAGAGGCTCCTTCCAGTGGAGAGAGCGAAGTGGAGGAGCCTCTCCTCAATGCTCGGGCACGCAGGGCTGCCAAAAGGCAGGAGTGGCTACTCAGGAGGAGGAGGTCTACTCGAGAGTAAGGCTTGAGGATAATTGGCCACTCCCTTAGCCTATTTAAGTCGCACACAGCTAGTGCTTTCTTGCGAGAAACAACGTCTCATTACTACAGAGCATCTTGGAGAGTGAGCAACTTCTCATATCTGGTTTTCGGGGTTGATTGGCAACCTTTGTCGGACTTTGTTCTTAATAACTTTGATAAGGACCCTTTGCACGGGAAGCCTGCATTCTAGAAAGGGGTTTGTTTGGAATTAAACTGTGTTTGCGAAGCTTGGTGTGTGTCACATTCTCTGGGAATCCGAAGCTGGGGCAGAACAGGAAGCAATGGATGGAAACCAATCCAGGAGAGAAGCAAGGATAAATTTCTTGACAGAACAATTAATCATTGTGGGTGCTTCATCACTGGAGGTTTTTAAGAAGAAACTGGACAAGGGGGTTGGACTAGAAGACTTCCAAGGTCCGTTCCAACTCTGTTATTCTATATTCTGTAAAAGTTTGGAAGAGAAGGATTAGGGGGGACAGGATAGCAGTCTTCCAGTATTTAAGGAGCTGCCACAAAGAAGAGGGGGTCAACTTATTCTCCAAAGCAGGGGTCTCCAACCTTGGTCGCTTTAAGACTTGTGGACTTCAACTCCCAGAGTTCCTCAGTCAGCTTTTCAATTCTGGAAATTGAAGTCCACAAGTCTTAAAGTGGATTTAGGTTGGAGGCCCCTGCTCCAAAGCCCCTGAGGGCAGGACAAGAAGCAACGGCTGGAAACTAATCAAGGAGAGAAGCAACCTAGAACTAAGGAGAAATTTCCTGACAATGAGAACCGTTAATCAGTGGAACAACTTGCCTCCAGATCAGGGGTGAAATCCAGCTGGTTCTGACAGGTTCTGGAGAACTGGTGGCGGAAATTTTGAACAGTTCCGAGAACCAGTAGTGGAAATTTTGAATAGTTCTACGAACTGGCAAATACCACCTCTGGCTAGCCCCAGAGTGGGGTGGGAATGGAGATTTTGCAATATCCTTCCCCTGGAGTGGGATGGGAATGGAGATTTTGCAGTATCCTTCCTCTGCCATGCCCACCAAGCCATGCCCACCAAGCCACGCCCACAGAACTGGTAGTAAAAAAATTTGGATTTCACCACTGCTCCAGATGTTGTAGATAATGCAACATTGGAGGTGTCTAAGAAGGAATGAGAGAGCCCTTTGTCCAGAATGGTACAGGTAGTCCTTGACTTACGTCCACAACTGAGCCCAAAAGTTCTGTCGCTCAGTGAGACATTTATTAAGGGAGGCGACGAAGCTGTCACTGCTCAACATCATTCAGGACCTTTTCCTGTGGGAGATGGAAGTTCCGGTGAGCAGATCAGAATCCCGCAGGTGTCTCACCTGGTTGCCCATTGAAAGCAATGCCAAGGACGCCACTGTAATCCCGGTCGGTCAACAGGTAAGATAAGCAGTAACCGTCCCAATTGGTTTTTGAGTGCAGCATAAGCAACATCTCCGGACTGAGAAAGGGGGTCTGTGAAGGGTCCTCTTCTTGGACGATCTGCAGAAGTGGGACAATCCCAAATCAGGAATGGATGAGACAGAAGGGACCTCACTTCCATGTGCTCGATTGTCACTTACATAGTCCTCAACATACGACCACAAGGGAGCCCAGAATTTCAATCCTAAGTTATTTGTTGCGGCCTGTCGGCTGCCGGCCCCTCCAGTAGCCAAATCAGAGGAGGGGGATAGGCGTGGCTGTTAGGGTCAGCGTCAGGGCCACCTTGGAGCTCCGAGCGGGAAGAGGGAACGGAGCTGGCAGAGAGAGAGACACACAGAGGTGGAGCCTGGGCCGTCCGTCAGCCCTCAGATGGAGAGTCAACAGCCCCCAGGTCTGGAGGTGGCTGATGAGAAAGAGGAGGAAGAGCTGGGTCCGGTGCCTGACGTGTGGATGTGCAGAAGGCAGAGGAGAGGAGAGCAGTGGAAATCAATGGGCCAGTCCTCGGGACAGAAGAGCCACCACTGCTAGCGAACACCCACCCTAACTCTGGGGATAAAATGCAGGGGATGGAGATGAATAGATGTGGCAGACAACCATTTCTCTCCCGGACGGACAGACTTGTTAGCCTGTGGTGAGAGAGAAACTTTTTGCCGGGGCTGCCGGCGTTCCTAATAAAGGAATCATTGCTTCAACTACAGAGGGTTTGTCGAGTTTGGGGAGCTGGGTCAGAACATTATTTCTCTTGTAAGTCAAGGCAACCACAGGACCAGTTGATTTTAAGACCATTTTACGATGGTTGTAAAGTGAGTCATTGTGGACATTAAGTGAGTCACCCCGGTCCTTAAGTGAAACACATATTCATTATGTGATTCCAGCTTATCCTATGGGCAATTTTGGCCCAACATGACAAAAAAAAAAACCAAAAAACCATTGCAAATTGAAACATAGCAAATGACGGTCCCATGACCGCAGGACACAGCAACTAGGTCATGTTATAGACTGAATGCCTAAATGAGATCATGTGATCAAAAGATGCTCTGAGTTTTGACCATCAGATCTGGCCAACTTTAAATTTATCAGGTTTTGGCGCCCCCTCCAGACTGACTGTATAATTCAATCAGGTTAATCCAGTGATGACTCACCTTCTCCGGACCAAGTGCCCAAAGGGCGCAAGAGTGCGCGCGAATGCATGTGGGAGCACCCAAACCAGGGGTGAAATCTAAAATTTGTTACTACTGGTTCTGTGGGCGTGGCTTGGTGGTGGGGGGTTAATGTGACTGGGTGGGCGTGGCCAATTTTTTTTTTTTTTATCCTTTTAAAACCATTTTTTCTACAACCTGTTCAGCGAAGAGGTTGTAAAAATATGCTTTCAAAAGGCTCTGACGATCCCAGCTGAGTTGCCTGATCGGCAGAGACTTTTTTTCTTTTAAATGCCTCTGACGATCAGGCAACTCAGCTTGGATCGTCAGAGGCATTTAAAAACAGGCAACTCAGCTTGGATCGTCAGAGGCATTTAAAAGAAAAAAAGTGTTTTTTCTTTTAAATGCCTCTGACGATCAGGCAACTCAGCTTGGATTGTCAGAGGCATTTAAAAGAAAAAAAACTTTTTTTCTTTTAAATGCCTCTGACGATCAGGCAACGATCGCGGCAGAGCTGAAATGGGGTGACAGCTCACATGTACACGGACAGGGCGCTATGTGCCACCTCTGGCACGTGTGCCGTAGTTTCGCCATCACGGGGCTAAGCCCAACAACCCAAAAATTAGTTACCTGGAATTCAGAACGGCTAGTCCTCGACTTATCACCCTCCATTTAGTGTTCATTTACAGTTCATTTACAACCATTCATTCGAAGTTACAACAGTACTGAAAAAAAGTGACTGAAAACCGTTTTTCACACAACATTTTTCACACTTGCAGCAGTGGTGGGTTGCTCCTGGTTTGCACCGGTTCGCAAGAACCGGTAGTAAAAATTTGTAGTAGTTCCAAGAACCGGTAATAACATTGGCTGGCCACGCCCCCAAACAGGTCACCAGTCGCCACTCGCTTACCCCGCCCACCTCATCAGAGGCTTTTTTTAAAATTATTTTTAAAAGCATTTTTTCTATAACCTCTTCAGCCAAAAAAATGTTTTTAAAAGTAAAAAAAAAAAGTTTCTGATGATCCCGCGGCTCAGCTGGGATCATCAGAGGCTTTTCAAAGCATTTTTTCTACAACCTCTTCAGTCGAAGAGGTTGAAGAGGTTGTAGAAAAAATGCTTTGAAAAGCCTCTGACGATCCCAGCTGAGTTGCCTGATCGGCAGAGGCTTTTCAAAGCATTGTTTTCTTCAATCTCTTAAGGTTGTAAAAAAAATGCTTTTAAAAGTAAAAAAAAAAGTTGGCCATGGTCACCTGACTTGCAGCCTTCCCCGTAGTCACCTGATCAAAATTCAGATGCTTGGCAAGTGGTTCGTATTTATGACGGTCGCAGTGTCCCGGCGTCACGTGGAGAAGCCTAAGATAATTTAATTTTGTTTTAATGTATTTTAATATTTGTATTGTGTGTTTTTAATTCTGGCTGTTCACCGCCCCGAGTCCTTTGGGAGAGGGGGCGGTATAAAAATTTAATAAATAAATAAATAAAATAAATAAATTCCCCTTTTGTGACTTGCTGACAAGCAAAGTCGATGGGGAAGCCAGATTCACTTAACCACCGTGTGACTCACTTAACAACTTCAGTGATTCATTTAACAAGAGCGGTGAGAAAAATCGTAAAATGGAGCGAAACTCCCTTAACCAATTTCTCACTGATCAACATAAATTTTGGGCTCAAGTGTGGTCGTAAGTTGAGGAATACCTGTATTTGCTATTGGGTAATTTTTTTTTTCTGGAAAACCGGAAGTAAATGCCGGTTTACTTTCAGAAAAATAATTCATAAATCTCATGCAACCTCACTTCAGGATGTTGCAAACAGCTGTAAATATAGGCTGGTTCTCTAGTGTCCCAAATATGTTCACAAGACCAGAAGAGGAATGGTTGGACATCAAAACTCTGAATCCAGGACATAAATCTGTTCCTCGGGGTCCGTCATAATTTTGAATAGTGTCTAAGCAACTGCAATTGCATCGTCCCCTTTTAAGATTTAATTACTTTTCGGTGGAAATCCTAATGACAAATTCCCCATAACTCTGTCCAAAAGGAGCTGCTGGAACCTACTGTGATCGTCTTAACTTTGAACTCGATGGTCCCGATCCGGCCAAATTCAGCGGCTTCATAAATGGTGTTCACAGCTTTTATGTAGTTGGCAATCTAGGAAAAAAACAGGAAAATCTCTTGGATGGGTTCATACCAGTGGTGAAATCCAATTTTTTTTACTACCGGTTCTGTGGGCGTGGCTTGCTGGGTGTGGCAGGGGAAGGATACTACAAAATCTCCATTCCCACCCCACTCCAGGGGAAGGATACTGCAAAATCCCCATTCCCTCCCCACTCCTGGGGGAAGGATATTGCAAAATCTCCATTCCCACCCCACTCTGGAGCCAGCCAGAGGTGGCATTTGCTGGTTCTCCGAACTACTCAAAATTTCCGCTACCAGTTTTCCAGAACCTATCAGAACCTGCTAGATTTCACCCCTGGTTCACACAATGCTTGGATTCCTGGGGTCATATAAATACATGAGATTCCATTGCTATAGCTTACTGTTTCTCAACCATGGCCACTTTAAGAGGTATGAACTTCAAGTCCCAGAATTCCTCAGTCAGTCCTTGATAGCTTTATGATGTGTGGACTTCAACTCCCAGAACTCCTCAGTCATCCCTTCACAGCTTTACAGTGTGTGGACTTCAACTCCCAGAACTCCTCAGTCAGCCTCTGACAGCTTTATGATGCTTGGATATCAAGTCCCAGAATTCCTCAATTAGCCCTTCCTAGCTTTATGAAGTGTCAACTTCACCTCCCAGAATTCCTCAGTCAGTCCTTCACCGTTTTATGATGTGTGGACTTCAACTCCCAGAATTCCTCAGTGAGTCCTTGATAGCTTTATGATGTGTTAACTTCACCTCCCAGAACTCCTCAGTCAGCCCTTCACCATTTTATGACATGTGGACTTCAACTCCCAGAATTCCTCAGTCTGCCCTTCACCATTTTATGACATGTGGACTTCAACTCCCAGAATTCCTGTCTGCCCTTCACCATTTTATGACGTGTCGACTTCAACTCCCAGAATTCCTCAGTCAGCCATGCTGGTTGGAGAATTCTGGGAGTTGAAGTCCACCCATCTTCAAATGGCCAAGTTTGGGAAATGCTGCTTTTACCCAATCCCATTTAGGCCAGCTTAGCATCCTGTGTGGATGCAATTACAGAATTACTCTGCCAGAAAGGTAGCGATGAGAATGACAGGAAGGGGCAGGCGTGCCCAGGAAGAGGGCAACCTTTGCAAAATCCCCCTCCCACCTCCAAATATCATGGTGAGTCACCAAAGGCGGGGCTAGGCAAAGAAGTGTAGGAAGTTAGCACCCACCCCTCTCCTGGGAAAATGAGATATTTTAGGAAATATTAAAAAGGGCGAAATATTTCCCCTAAAAGGGGAGGCAGAAACTCAGCCCACCCCCCGCCCCCCGCCCCCACTTTGTCAATGGGCCATTAAGGCCTGGGCCAGCCTATTCTACATAACAAAGATCTACCTCCTTCAGGCAGACCCATAGTAGGAATTGCCCAAAGCCCTTTCATTACATCATCACCCAGCAAGAGTCAACCAAGCTTGGGATTCAGGACAGACTACAGAGTTACCCCTGCATGGCCCCATGGGAGTCTGACAACCAATCAGAACACAAGCTCAAATTCAAAAGCCCAGAGAGGGTATAAAGCCCAGGCACCCTCAGCATCTCTTCCCCTTTTTTCTCTTCACTCCAGATCTTTGTCCACCATTAAAAGCCTCTTTCCAAGCAGCCTCCATGTTTCCAGGGTCTTTCTCCCCACTTGGAACTGAACCAAGAAGGACATTCCTTCTAACAGAGGTATACTCGTTCTAGCTCCACCTCCTTTTATCTTGACCCTCCCCTTTCATCCTTTTTTTTAAAAAAAAGAGAGAGGGGAATTTGCACACCTGGGCGATCACGGCTTCCACAGAGCCAAACCGTTGGTAGAACAGGTGATCGGCTTGAAGGTGAAGCAGGCAGGAAGTCTTTGAATAATTCAAGCTCCTCCTGGGCCGATGAGTGTGGTTTGCCTGTGGAGAGTCCATGAAACAGGTGGATAAGAGAAGGAATAAATTCAATCGGCAGTCCTCGATTTACAACGGTTCACTTAGTGACCGTTTGAAGTGACGTCACTGAAAAAAATTGACTTCTGAACATTTTTCACACTTACGGGACCATTGTCCCGTGCTCGAAATTCAGACCCTTGGCTACCGACTCACATTTATGACAGTCGCAATATCCCGGGGGGGTCATGGGATCCCTTTTTTGCGACCTTCTGACCAGCAAAATCAATGGGGAATCTTAACAACCATGTGACTAATTTAACAACTGCAGTGATTTCCTTAACCATGGTGGCGAGAAAAGTCGTAAAATGGGGCAAAACTCACTTAACAAATGTTTCGCTTAGCGACAGGAATTTTGGGCTCAACTGTGGTCGTAAATTGAGGACTACCTGTACGGGAAGCTAAACAAGGTTAGAAAGATGTATCGGAGATTGAATTACATTAGACCAGCCTCAAAGACAGGTAATCCTCGATTTACGACCAGAATTGAGCGCAAAATCTATCTTGCTAAGTCAGACACTTATTAAGTGAGTTTTGTCCCGTTTTACGACCTTTCCTGCCAGGGTCTTTAAATGAATCACTGCGGATATTCAGTTAGTGACACGGTTGTTAAGTGAATCTAACTTCCCCATTGATTTTGCTGGTCATAAGCTTGCAAAAGGGGATCCCATGACCCCGGGACACTGCGACGGTCGTAAATGTGAGTCGGTTGCCAAGCCTCCGAATTCTGAACACGTGACCATGGGGGTGCTGCAACGGTCATTAGAGTGAAACAAGGTCATAAGTCACTTTTGCCAGTGAGGTTGTATTTTCGAATTGGTCACTAAATGAACTGTTGTAAGTCGAGGACAACCTGCGTACGGTTGGTGATTTAGTGGCATGGGAAACTCATTTGTTTCACCACGATCGATGCTTTTTTTTTTTTTACCTTTGCTGTCAGCTGCTGTTGGAAATCTTGCAGTTGTCGGTGCAGTTTCTGAGCCAATGATGCTGATTTGGAGTCGTGCAGAAGTTTATAATCTACAAAAGTCACAATCGATGTTCTGTCCTCGCTGCACACATTTATCCCGTGTGCGGCCTGAGACATGCAGCTAAAATAAACCAGATCAGGATGTTTTGTTCAAGGAAGAGGATGGCTTTAGCTGCGTGTCAAGCTGGACACGGGATAACGTGTAGTTTTACAGGACAAAGCAGTGAAACAGCTGGGCTGGGTATGTGGGATTGTGGATTTTTTGTCCTCGGATGAACCTGTGTCACGGATTAGGCTGGGTGGATGGATGGCTGCGTGGTGTGAAGCCGGCTAGATTTTTATTTCAAGGGAAAAAAAGATTCCTCAAGGTTCCTAAAGACACCAGGAGCCAAATGGGATAGCTAAGAAGATCAAGGGAGATTTCAAAAAACAAACAAGGATCGTTGCAAAGCGGAGACCGAGGAAGATGGAAAACAAGACTGAGAATTAATTAAACTCGTCTAACTGGCAAGATTTTTTTTCCTGCCTTGGGAAGGAAATACGTGGCCTTAAAATGAAAGTGTTGATAGGTAGCAGCCAAAGGGAATATCAATACAGTTCCATTCTCCACCTGTCTTTTTGCTTGCCTTCCTTCCTTCCTTCCTTCTTTCCTTCCTCACTCATTCCCCACTTCTTCCCTCCCAGCACTTCCTTCCCTCCCTCCTTCTTTCCTTCCTTCCTCACCCACTGATTCCTTCCCTCCCCCATCTTCCCTCCCTCCTTCCCTCCCTTCATTTCCTTCCTTCCTTCCTCACTCACTCCCCTCTTCTTCCCTCCCACCACTTCCTTCCTTCCTTCTTTCCTTCCCTCCCTCTTCCCTCCCTCCCTTCCTCACTCACTGCCTCCTTTCCTCCCCCTTCTTCCCTCCCTCCCTCCCTCACTTCTTTTCTCCCCCTCCCTCCCTCAACTCTTCATCCCTCCCACCATTTCCTTCTTTTCTTCCCTCCTTCCATCCTCCCTCCATTCCTCCCTCACTGACTCCTTTCCTCCCTGTTCTTCCCCCCTCCCTCCCTCCCTTCATTTCCTTCCTTCCTTCCTTCCTCACTCACTCCCCTTCTTCTCTCTCCTTCCTCCCTCCCTCGCCTCTTTTTCCCTCCCACCACTTCCTTCCTTCTTTTCTTCCTTCCCTCCCTCCTCCCTCCCTTGGTCCCTCCCTCCCTCCTTCCCTATCCCTTCCTCCCTTCTTCCTTCCCTCCCTCCCTCCCTCCCTCCCTCCCCTCCCTCCCTTCTCGTTCTCATTTTTCATTCATTAATTCCTGACTGCCTCCTTCTTTCTCCTCCCTTCCTTCCTTCCTCCATCCCTCCCAATTTTTTTTTTGCTAATGATTTCACATTCTCCCTTTTCAGCCTTGTTAAAATGATAATTTAATGGCCACTTTCGTAGGTGTTGAACATGGGGGACCCTATTTGACCGAAAGTCTTCAGGCTTCTCTTCCTCTCTCTTCTATTTGAAAGGGAATTTCAACCCGATTGACTTGCTGAAGAAAATTGGTGATGGGGAGAGAACTGGGGTGGGGGGGTGGGGGGCTTGAGCCTGTTCTCACCTAAGTCCCTCTGGTGATGGATGAAGGAATGGGCCTCGGGAGGCTCTTTGACCACAGCAGCAGATTCCATGTAATAGGTGCCATTCTGGGTCTGGATGAATCCCTCAAAGACGCCGTGGACGATGGACCCGTGGCAGAAAGAAACTGCGTCTCCTGTCCAAAAGTCACTTTAGTCATATCAGAAAAAACTACAGTAGAAACCAGATTGATCGTCACGGCAAGAAGGTTGTAAAGCGGTGAAGTTTTGCAGGTTATTGGGTTTAAACATTTATTGCGTTTCCTGAGCAGAGAGGCTGCACCCATCCCTCTCCACAGCGCAAATCCCCAACTCCATCAATTGGTTTTTGTTTTTTTTTAAAAATTGATTTATATGCCGCCCTTCTCCGGAGACTCAGGGCGGCTTACAATACGCTAAGCAATAGCCTTCATCCTTTTGTATATTTATACAAAGTCAGCTTATTGCCCCCACAAACTGGGTCCTCATTTTACCTACCTTAGAAAGGATGGAAGGCTGAGTCAACCTTGAGCCTGGTGAGATTCGAACTTGCAGTAATTGCAGGCAGCTGAATGTTAATAACAGGCTATTAGCCAGCTGCGCCACCAGGCCCAGGGTTTAAAATCAAAACAGAAATTCCATGATGAGGTGAGAATGATAATATGAATGAAAAGATCCTTGCAAGGACATTTTCAGTATTTCTTTAAAAAACTAGAAACTTCATTTAAAAAGGATTGGATGACGACAGGAAGGGGAAGGGGAGGAAAGGAAGAAGGGAAGGGAAGCAAAGGGAAGAAAAGGAAAGGGAAGGAAGAAGGGAAGGGAAGCAAAGGGAAGGAAAGGAAGAAGGGAAGGGAAGGAAGAAGGGAAGGGAAGCAAAGGGAAGGAAAGGAAGAAGGGAAGGGAAGGAAGAAGGGAAGGGAAGGAAAGGAAGAAGGGAAGGGAAGGAAGAAGGGAGGGGAAGGAAAGGAGGAAGGGAAGGAAGAAGGGAAGGAAAGGAAAGGAAGAAGAAGGGAAGGGAAGGGAAGGAAGAAGGGAAGAAAAGGGAAAGGAAGGAAGAAGGGAAGGGAGGGAAGGGAAGGAAGAAGAAGAGAAGGGAAGGAAAGGAAAGGAAAGAGAAGGAAAGGAAGAAGGGAAGGGAAAGGAAGGGAAGAAAAGGGAAGGGAAGGGAAGGGAAGGGAAGGAAGAAGGGAAGGGAAGGGAAGGAAGAAGGGAAGGGAAGGAAGAAGAAGGGAAGGGAAGGAAGAAGGGAAGGGAAGGAAAGAAAAGGGAAGGGAAGGGAAGGAAGAAGAAGGGAAGGGAAGGGAAGGAAGAAGGGAAGGGAAGGGAAGAAAAGGGAAGGGAAGGAAGAAGAAGGGAAGGGAAGGGAAGGAAGAAGGGAAGGGAAGGAATGAAAAGGGAAGGGAACGAAAGGAAAGGAAAGGAAAGAGAAGGAAAGGAAGAAGGGAAGGGAAGGAAGAAGAAGGAAAGGAAAGGAAAGGAAAGGAAGAAGGGAAGGGAAAGGAAGGGAAGAAAAGGGAAGGGAAGGGAAGGGAAGGGAAGGAAGAAGAAGGAAAGGAAAGGAAAGGAAAGGAAGAAGGGAAGGGAAAGGAAGGGAAGAAAAGGGAAGGGAAGGAAGAAGGGAGGGGAGGGGAGGGAAGGGAAGGAAGAAGAAGGGAAGGGAGGGGAGGGAAGGAAAGGAAGAAGAAGGGAAGAGAAGGAAAGGAAAGGAAAGGAAAGAGAAGGAAAGGAAGAAGGGAAGAAGAAGGGAAGGGAATGAAAGGAAAGGAAAGGAAAGGAAAGGAAAGGAAGAAGGGAAGGGAAAGGAAGGGAAGAAAAGGGAAGGAAGAAGAAGGAAAGGGAAGGAAGCAAATGGACGAGGAGTGTTGGATATATAAATTCTGTGAACAGATAAGTAACAGGGAAAGGAGAAAGAGAACAAAGGGGGGGGGGACCTCTTCCCAAATACACTCCACCTTGTAGGGTGCCTGAATAAACGGAGGAGACATCTGCGGGTTCGGAGGTCTCGTTCATCACAAGCACAACGTCCTTAGCGAAGACCCTCGTGTCCTTCCAGAGATGCAGCCTAAAGATCCTGAAATAGGGTTTATTACCACACACCATTAAAACAGTTGCTTTTCTGATTCATGATCAGGCTGGACAAGGCCACGAGATCTCGTAAGGCTGCAGCCGAACCTTTGAAATGCATGGAATTCCAACCACAAGGATCGCCGGTCTCCTCGGCTCACTTCCCGATGCGCCTTCTCCAAAGCCCCTCGGTCGTAGGAAAGTTTCTCCTGGGATTTGACAAACGCTCGCATGGGGCTGGCTTCATTTCCTTTGGCAGGAAGAGAAGCAGAAGGTTGGAAGGGACCTACCTACTTTCCCTCCCTCTTCTTTTTCCTTCCTTCCTTTAGTTCCCTTCCTTCCTTCCTCTAGTTTCCCTCCTTCCTTTCCTTCCTTCCTCTAGTTTGTTTGCTTCCCTCCCTCCTTTCCTCCCTCCCTCCTTCCTTCCTCTAGTTCCCTTCCTTACCTTCCTTCTAGTTTCCGTCCTTCTTTCCTTCCTTCTTTCCTTCCTTCCTTCCTTCTTCTAATTCCTTTCCTTTCTTTCCTTCCTTCCTCTAGTCTGTTCGTTTCCCTCCTTCCTTCCTTCCTTCCCTCCCTCCTTCCTTCCTCTAGTTCCCTTCCTTACCTTCCTTCTAGTTTCCTTCCTTCCTTCCTTCCTTCCTTCTTTCCTTCCTTCCTTTCCTTCCTTCCTCTAGTTTCCTTCCTTCCTTCCTCTAATTCTTCCTTCCTTCCCTTCCTTCCTCTAGTTTGTTTTTTTCCCTCCTTCCTTCCTTCCTTCCCTCCCTCCTTTCTTCCTCTAGTTCCCTTCCTTACCTTCCTTCTAGTTTCCTTCCTTCTTTCCTTCCTTCCTTCTGTTCCCTTCCTTCCTTGCTTCCTCTAGTTTCCTTCCTTCCTTCTTTCCCTTCCTTTTCCTCTAATTTCCTTCCTTCCTTCTTTCCTTCCTTCCTTCCATTCCCTTCCTTCCTTTCCTTCCTTCCTCTAGTTTCCTTCCTTCCTTCCTCTAATTCTTCCTTTCTTCCCTTCCTTCCTCTAGTTTGTTTTTTCCCTCCTTCCTTCCTTCCTTCCCTCCTTTCTTCCTCTAGTTCCCTTCCTTACCTTCCTTCTAGTTTCCTTCCTTCTTTCCTTCCTTCCTTCCTTCTGTTCCCTTCCTTCCTTGCTTCCTCTAGTTTCCTTCCTTCCTTCTAGTTCCCTTCCTTCCTCTAGTTCCCTTCCTTTCTTCCCTTCCTTCCTCGTTTGTTTCCTTCCTTCCTTCCTTCCTTCCTTCCTCTAGTTCCCT
>JAKOOJ010000018.1:9932298-10059798 GCA_022577455.1 Arizona elegans
GCAGTCAATGGGGAAGACAGCAGGAAATCGAGTGTTCTTCCCACGGGTTCTTCACCCACCTGCCCATCAGGCAGGGGTGAAATGCTCCCGGTTCGAACCGGATTGCCTGATCCGGTAGTGATGGAGGCGGGTGGTTCGGAGAACCGGTAGCAAAAATCCCTGCTCCCCCCCCATTGCCCAGCTGAGCCGCGCAATCATCAGAGGCTTTTTTTTAATTTTTAAAAGCATTTTTTCTACAACCTCTTCGGCCGAAAACAGGGTTTGACTGGTGCAAGTGGGGCCGTGCATGCATGCAGACGTGGGGCACACCGGCTGGCCACTCATGCTGCCTGGTGGTGATTAGGCCGCAGCCCGGTAGTGGGCCGTGGCCCACAGGTTGGGGGCCCCTGCATTAGAAGACCAGTTTTAAGTCCCCTGCACTCAGTGCTGTCATTAACAGTACTGATCATAACGCAAGGACTAACTGTGGGTCACTCAATCACCATTGCCCTCTCCTAGGTTATGTCTAAGGAGCCTTCATCCAGGGGTGGGATTCAAAAATTTTAGCAACTGGTTCTCTGCCTGGTTGCTGGGTGGGCATGGCCATGGTGGGCATGGCCTTCTCGGCCTCCTGCACCACAGTGGGAGGCCTGTTTTTTGCCCTCCCCAGGCTCTTGAGGCTTTTTTTGAACCTCCGGGAGGGTGAAAAATGCCTTCCCTGGGCTTCGGGGCCCCTCTGGAGGCCAGAAATGGGCCCGTTACCAGACTTCCAGAACTTCCGGGAGGCCTGTTTTCCCCCCTCCCAGAGCCTCCACGCGGGCGCTGCACTTACCTGGCATCCAAAATGGGCCGCATGGGGACTCCTGGAAGGGGAGGAATGGGGTGGGCCATCCAGTCTTTGCAGCTACATAAAATTAGCATCCGGTTCGCTCAAATCAGTCCGAACCGGCTGAATCCCACCCCTGCCTTCATCCTTTCAGAAAGCAAGGGAAGGCAGAGCATTTTGGGTATATAATGGTAAGGGAGGGTGGACTAAATTGGTAGCCCAATGGCAGTAAGTAATTTCAGTTGGTGCAGGGTTTTTCCTCATGTCCCGTTGTCTTCCATCCAGCAGGCATAGCCTTAAAATCAAGTATTTTCCAACTTTTGGAGTGCTTTTTTAGATCGATTTTTGGACTGTTTTCAAACCACGGTGTAGGTAGTCCTCACTCAACGACCGCAATTGGGATCGGCACCTCCGTTGATGAGTGGTTATTAAGTGACTGCCCCGGACATCAAATAGAAAACACGGCAGGTTGTTAACCACAACTTCACATAAGGGCAAATTGTATTTTATTGCCAATTTTATTGCCAATTTCTCTGATACTGTGACGCTGCCACGGTCATTAAGTCTGAGGCCTGGATTATAAAGCTATCTTTTCCAACAGTGTAGTCATCACTAAACAGGGCAGTTATTAACTGAGGACTACAGGTATTACGATCTTGTAAATTGTCCGCTTCTTCATTTCAAATTGTATTTATTTATTTCCCGATTCCAGCAAGCAGCTTCGGCCCAGCCCCTTCAAATCTCTACATCGCTCTAAATCCCATATGTGCTTCTGTGGTGAAACCGAAAAGTACATTGTGGATAACATTATGGGTAGGACATTTTAGAAAATAAAAGATGTTTTTGGAAAAATATTGCGATTGTAAAACCACATTGCCGAAGTTGGAAAAACTAATACCGTGAATAAAATAAAAACGAATACACACAGACCCAAAGAATGACAAGGGAGTTGAAAACAGCGGGTCCTCCATCCTCAACTTACGACCACAATTGAACCCAAAATTTCTGCTGCTAAGTGAAACGGTTCTCAAGTGGATTTTGCCCCATTTTACGACCTTTCCTGCCACAGTTGGTAAGTGAACCATTGCATTTTATGACTTTCTTGCCGCAGTTGAGTGAAGCACTGCAGTTGTTAAGTGAGTCACACGGCTGTTAAGTGAATCTGGCTTCCCCCATTGACTTTGCTTGTCAGAAGGTTGTAAGAGGGGATCATGTGATCCCCGAGTCACTGCAATCATCATAAATATGAGTCAGTGGCCAAACGTCTGAATTTTGGTCACAGTCATAAGTGTGAAAAATGGTCCCTTTTTTTCAGTATCGTCGTAACTTCGGTCACTAAACAAACCATTATAAGTTTGAGGACTACCTGTTGCCCTTTCCAACTGTCCATGTTCTCCATTGCCGACTCAGATATATTCAGTACCAGTGGCTCCATCCTCTCACAACACGACAAATTTAAGCTGATACTGTTGTGGCAGACTGCCAGTCTTGGGGTAGGAGAGGAACTGGGCCCTGTTGGGCCACACCATGCCGTATGAACACAGATGCAGGTAGTCCTCAACTTACGACACCAATCGGTAGCTGAATTTTTGTTCGCAAGCAAGGCATTTGTTAAGTGAGTCATGTCCAATTTTACCTTTTTTGTCAATCATTGAGTGAATTTACTGCAGTTGTTAAGTGAATCATGCCATCGTTAAACGAATCCAATATATTCCCCCCCCCCCGACTTTGCTTATCGGAAGCTGACTGGGAAGGTCGCAAATGGCGATCACGTGACCCTGGGATGCTGCAGCTCTCGTAAACACACACGGGTTACAAGGTAGTCCTTGATTTACGACCACAATTGAGCCCAACATCTCTGTTGTTAAGCCAAACTTTTGGGAAGTGAATTTTGGGCCATGATACGACCTTTCTTGCCACGGTTGTTAAGTGAACCACTGCAGTTGATTTAAGTCATTAATGCAGTTGTTTAAGTGGATCTGGCTTTCCCATTGACTGTCAGGTTGCCAAAAGTGATCACACAGCAACGGTCGTAAGTAGGAACCAGTTGCCAAGCATTTGGATTTTGAATTGATCATGGGGATGCTGCAACGGTCATAGTGTGAAAAACAGTCCTAAGTCACTTTTTCCGGTGCTGTTCTAACTTTGAACGGTCACTAAACGAACTGTTGTTAAGTCGAGGACTACCTGTAATTTTGAATCTTTGCTAAAGAATGATTGTAAATCGTGGATTACCTGTATGCTTTAAGGACTACCTGATTCCTTAAAGCCAAATTTAATATCTGTGTGACCAAGGCAATACAGGTAGTCCTCAACTTACGACCACAATCCAACCCAAAATTTCTGTTGTTGAGTGAGACATTTAAGCGAGTTTAGCCCCATTTTACGACCTTTCTTGCCACGGTTGTTAAGTGCAATCACTGCAATGGATAAATTAGTAACCTGATTATTGAGTGAAGCTGACTTTCCCACTGACTTTCCTTATGAGGTCACAAAGGGGGAATCATGTGACCCCGGGACACAGCAACGGTCATAAGTATGAACCAGTTGCCAAGCATCTGAATTTTGATCACATGATCATGGGGTGCTACAAAGGTCGTTTGTGTGAAAAACGGTCGTAAAAGTCACATTTTTCAGGGCTGCTGTAACTTTGAATAATCACTGTTGTAAATCGAGGACTACCTGTACCAACTTGCACACCAACTCCATGGCTGCAATCCTGACTGGGACTTCAATTGCTGTAGCCTCAGTCTGAAAGAAAGCCAGCTCTCCTAAACATTAGAGAACGGACTTGCTTAAGGCAAGAAAAACCAAAGCCAACTACATAGCTGCAGGCTAGGTGGAACCTGGTTTAATGTCAGTAACTATGAGAGTCCTGGTGGACAATCCCTTAACTATGAGCCAGCTGTGTGATGCAGCTGCCAAAAAAGCCAACACAATCCTTAGGCTGCATAAACAAGAGGGATAGAATCAAGATCATGTGAAGTATTAGTACCACTTTGTAAGGCCTTAAGAAGACCACACTTGGAATACGGCATCCGGTTTTGGTCACCACGATGTAAAAAAGATGTGGAGACTCTAGAACCGTGATGGCGAACCTATGGCACGCATGCCACAGGTGGCACACGGAGCCATATCGGTGGGCACGCGAGCTCAGCTCCGGGGTGCATGCACACGCTAGCCAGCTGATTTTCAGGTCTTCTGGGCCCACTGGAAGTAGGAAAATGGGCCATTTCCGGCCTCCGGAGGGCCTCCAGCGGGGTGGGGAAGGCTATTTTCGCCCTCCACAGGCTCCTAGAAAGGCTCTGGAGCCTGGGGAGAGCAAAAAATGGGCCCACCGTGCCATCGTGGGCACACATGCTCCAAAAGCGGGGGGAGTGAAGGGGGGTCACACACATATGCGTGGGGGTGGGTGGGTGGGACGCATAGAATTATGGGTGTGGGCACACACATGCGCAATCCCCCTGCACTCCCCCTGCTTTTGGCACATGATGGCAAAAAGGTTAGTCATCACTGCTCTAGAAAGAGTGCAGAGAAGAGCAATGAAGATGATGAGGGGACTGGAGGCTAAAACATATGAAGAACGGTTGCAGGAACTGGGCATGTCTAGTCTGATGAAAAGGACCAGGGGAGACATGATAGGAGTCTTCCAATATCTCAGGGGCTGCCCCAAAGAAAAGGGAGTCAAGCTATTCTCCAAAGCACCTGAAAGCAGGACAAGAAGCAATGGGTGGAAACTAATCAAGGAGAGAACCAACCTGGAATTAAGGAGAAATTAACTTCCTAAGAGTGAGAAGAATTAACCAGTGGAACAGCTTGCCACCAGAAGTTGCGGGTGCTCCAACGGTGAGATTTTAAAGAAGAGACTGGACAGTCAGTTGTCTGAAATGGTACTACAGGGTCTCCTGCTTGTGCGGGGCGGGGGCGGGGGAAGGGGGCTTAGACTAGAAGACCTCCAAGGTCCCTTCCAAATCTATGTTCTATATTCTAATTCTGTTATATTCTTACATCCCAAAGGGGGGGGGAAACCCTGAACCAATTGTGATTCAATGAAATAGAGGTAGTCCTTGACTTAAAACAGTTTGTTTAGTGACTTCGAAGTTACACTGAAAAAAAGTTAACTTAACGACTGTTTCCCACATTTATGACTGTTGTTGCACCCCCATCATCACGTGATCAAAATTTGAATGCTTGGCAACTGACTCATATTTATGATGGTTGCAGTGTCCCGGGCTCATGTGATTCCCTTTTTGTGACCTTCTGACAAAGTCAAAGGGGAAGTCAGATTCACTTAACAACCGTGTTACTAATTTAACAACTGCATCGATTCAGTTAACAACCCTGGCAAGAAAGGTTCTAAAATGGGGGCCAAACTCGTTGAACAGATGTCTCACTGAACAAAACTCACTCACTGATCTTGGGCTCAAGGGTGGTCGTAAATTGAGGACTGCCTGCAACGAGTTTCCTGTTCAAAGTGCCAAAGAGATAGCAACTGGGAAAAAAGTGCTCAGAAGCCTTAGCGTCACATCAGCGATGGCAAAATCATGGCATGCATGTCAAAGATGACACACCCAGAATAACAAAATAACAGCGCTGGAGGAACCTTGGAGGTCTTCTAGTCCAACCCCTTGCTCAAGTAAGAAACTATATTGTTTTAGACAAATGGTTGTCTGTTTTGAACAGTGCGCCAGCATCACTGACCGCAAACGAACTATTCTTGAAAGCACACTTGGGTCTTGCACAATTTTCAGAGGCTGTGGATGGCCGCGAGCATGGGGGTGCTCTCATATAGCCTCCAAAATCAAACCAAGAGTGGTTTTGGGGGCCACAGAAGAGCATTTTCTGAAGCTAAAGGACAAAGAAAGGCCTCTTGTGACCTCTTGTGCATAGGCCAAGGGGGGGGGGGGGCTCTCAATAGAAAGAGAACACAACTTAAAGGTAAATGTCCATGGAGATTAAGTCATCCAGGTTGTGGTGCTTTTTTTTCAAGAGGCAACTGGACGTTGAAAACGTTTCTCTTCTCATCCAAGAAGCTTCTTCAGTTCTGACCGGATGGTGGGGGAATGGAAGGATTTATTTTCCTTGCAGACAGTTGGTCATTTGTGTCCTTTGAGAGAGTCGTTGAGGCCACTTGGCGGTTTCTCTGTGTCCTCAGGGTCACCCGAGTGGTGCAAATGGGTGTGGAACTGTTTGAAAGGACTGTGTTGTAGACCGCAAGGCACCGCGAAGGAAATTGTATGGGATACCATGAAAGCGTACTTGAGAGGAGTAGCGATATCGTATATGGCGTTCAAAAATAAGGAAGAAAGGAAAGTTAGAGAGGTTTATAATAGGAAGCTAGAAGCAGCGGATAGTAAACTACAACAAAACCCGGGAGACGAGGTGGCCAAACAAAAATGTATGATGGCAAGGCATAATCTCAATATTCTGGATCAGGAGGAGTTGGCGCAAAAAATCAAGAGAATAAAACACTACCACTTTGAGAACGCCAATAAGTCTGGAAGGTGGCTGGCGTACAGATTAAAAAAAGAACAGGAAAAAAAAATCAAATTCTTACATTAGAAGACTCCAATGGTGATATTTTGACAAAAGAAGAGAGCAAGTTAGAAAGAGCGAGAGAATTTTATGAAGCCTTATATAAAGAGGAAGCGATCGACCCAGACAAAACTGAACAATACCTGCTGAATCTAGTTCTGATGGGTTTGTTCTATTAAAAGAGACCATCTGTCAAAATTGAAGAGCCCTCTCTCTCAACGGCAGGGGAGGGATACGACATCATCTATCTCCGTTATACAACATAGTCCTTTCAGCAGTTCCAAAAAGGCTCCACACCCATTTCTACTATTCAGGTGACACAGACAAAACTCCAAGCAGCCTCAACAACTCTCTAAAAGGTCTTCAAACGTGGCAGCTTTAAGACTTCTGGACTTCAACTCCCAGAATTCTCCAGGCAGCTATGCTTGGCTATGAATTCTGGGAGTTGAAGTCCACAAGTCTTAAAGCTGCTACCACGTTTGAAGATCTCTGGTCTAAAAGGATGCAAATGACCAGCTGTCTGCAAGGAGTATAAATCCTTCCGTTCCCCACCGTCTGGTCAGAGCTGAAGAAGCTTCTTGGCTGAGAAGCGAAACGTCTTCAAAGAAAACCCAGAACGTCCAGTTGCCTCTTGGAAAAAAAAGCACCTTTGGGACACCTGAAGGTAAATGATGCACGGAAGATCCTGGGGGTTAGGAGCATTGGGCCACGGGGGGCAATTTGGGGAACGGTGCCCAGTGGTCTTTTTGCGTGGCAGTGGTGGCGCTAGGTGATCCGAGCTCCTAATCCAGGCCCAACTCCTGTCACGTGCCACAGTTCAGAGTGGCCTAGATGGGGGAAAAGAGATAATTTCTTTTGCAGGATCCAATCTAAGTTGGTCACTGGGACCAGAGATTTAGTCTTTTGGACTCATCACTCAACAGGAGTGCCGATTTACCCCCCGTTTATGAAGTACAGGTAGTCCTCGATTTACAACAGTTTGTTTAGTGACTGTCCGAGGTCACAGCAGCACTGAAAATAGTAACTTATGACCGTTTTTCACATTTCTGACCATTGCAGCATCCCTGTGGTGACATGATCAAAATCTAGATTGGTAACGGATTCATATTTATGACAGCTGCCATGTCCCAGAGTCACGGGATCCCCTTTTGTGACCTTCTGACAAGCAAAGATAACGAGGAAGTCAGATTCACTTAACAGCCGTGTTACTAGCCTAACAACTTCAAGCAATTCGCTTAACAACTGTGGCAAGGGAAGTTGTACAACGGGGCAAAATTCACTTAACAACTTTTCACTTAACCACAGGAATTTGGGGCTGAATGGTGGTCGTAACTGAAGGACTTCAGGTAGTCCTTGACTTACAGCAGTTCGTTTAGTGACCGTTCGAGGTCGTTAAAGCCACTGAAAAAAGTGACATCACGTTTTTTCACCTACAACACTTAACAGCATCCCCACGGTTACATGAGATTAAAATTCAAATGCTTGCCAAGTGGTTCATATTTATGACGGTTGCAGTGTCCTGGGGTCATGCGATTTCCTTTTGCGATCTTCTGGCAAGCAAACTCCATGGGCAAGCCAGATTCACTTAAGGACCGTGATTTGTTCACTTAATGCAATGATTCACTTAACAACTCTGGCAAGGAAAATCGTAAAATGGGGCAAAACTCGCTTAACTAATGTTTCACCTCACAACGTAAGATTTTGGGCTCAATTGTGGTCGTAACTTGAGGACTACCTGTTATCTGTACTTAGGAGGCGAGGGTTTGACAGCACAAGGAAACAACAGTCAAAGATTTAATAGCAAGCCACCAACACCCCACTTTTCCTCAGCTGAAATAGCTCCCTTCTGCTGCCACAAGGGAAAAAAATTAGCGACTGGATCACTGGACAGGAGGCATGTCAAGAGCGCGTTTTTGTTTCAATCTGCAGAGCAAGAGACCTTTGCGTTCATCAGCTATACTAGGAGGTTGCCAAAGCAATACAGAAATGCGAACTTCAAAGCTACCTGAGCGGTAACTTGCTCTTAACCGCCAGGTGTCCCATTTTGGTGACATTTAAGACTTGTGGACTTCAACTCCCAGAATTCTGGGAATTGAAGTCCACAGGTCTTGAAAGTGGCCACCGTCTGCTGTCATTTGCATCTTTTAAAGGGTCGTTGAGGCCACTTGTAGGTTTATCTGTGTCCTCAGGGCAGAGGTGAAATGTAAAATTTCACCCCTGCCCTGCCGGGTGGCTCAGCAGACTGATAGCATTGTGATTAACACCAGCTGTCTGCAATTACTTGAAGTTCGAATCTCACCAGGCTCAAGGTTGACTCAGCCTTCCATCCTTTCTAAGGTAGGTAAATTGAGGACCCAGTTTGTGGGGGCAATAAGCTGACTTTGTATAAATATACAAAAAAGTATGGAGGCTATTGCTTAATGCATTGTAAGCCGCCCTGAGTCTCCGGAGAAGGGCGGCATATAAATCAATTTTTTTTAAAAAAATGTTACTGCCGGTTCTGTGGGCGTGACTTGGTGGTGGTGGTGGTTAATGTGACTGAGTGGGAGTGGCTAACTTTTTATTTTTTAACTTTTAAAACCATTTTTTCTACCACTTCTTCGGCTGAAGAGGTTGTTTAAAAAAAAAAAAAAGCTTTTAAAAGCCTCTGACGATCCCAGGTGAGTTGCCTGATCGTCAGAGGCTTTATTTTCTTTTAAAAACATTTTTTCTAAGACCTCTTCAGCCGAAGAGGTTGTAAAAAAAAAATGCTTTTAAAAGTAAATAATCTGATAATCGCACGGCTCAGCTGGGCATGGTGATGGTGGTGGTGGTGGGTGCAGGGATTTTTGCTACCGGTTCTTCGAACCACCCGCCGCCATCGCTACTGGATCGGGTGATCCAGTCCGAACTGGGAGCATTTCACCCCTGCCTCAGGGTCAGGAAAAAATTGCAGACTACAGGAACCAGGAACATCACTCAGGTGACCTTGAGGACACATATAAACCTACAAGTGGCCTCAATGACTCTCTCAAAGAATGCAAATGACCAGTATAAATCCTTCCATCCTCCACCATCCAGTCAGAGCTGAAGAAGCTTCTGGGATGAGAAGCGAAACGTCTTCAAAGAAAAAACAAAGAAGTCCAGTTGCCCTCTTGTGAAAAAGCACCTTTGGGACTTTTCTCGGGTGGTGATTTAGGCAGGCCGCTTCCTGAAGAGCCCTCAGAAGCAATATCCGGGTGATTGTAAATTGTACTTTTTTTTCCCTTTATTTATAGAAAATGGAATGCCTCGTAAAAGAAACACGTTTTCTTTGAAAGGATGAGCGTGTGCGGCAGCACCTACAGAAACACGTTACAAAAAAAAAAAAAAAAAATGAATGGCTTCACATACTGAGCTAGGAAGTGAAACAATGAAGGTTAACTTAAGAGTCACAGTCAGTGGTACACTGAGTCGTAGTGTCGAGTATCTTTGTCCCTCGTCTTGGTTGCCATTTGTACAGTTAAAAACAATAAAAACATTCAATAGTGACAGCTGAACCGGGGGTCGTTGGGTCGGTTTCCCCTCTCTTGTCCAGCAAAGCCCTCTCCCTGGGCAGTCTGTTCCTGCCGGCCACCTGGGATGAATCCTTGTCTGGAAAAGAGAGAAAGAGAGAGAGAGAGAGAGAGAGAGAGAAAGAGAGACCACCATGAGAAGGGGAGGACTGCAGGCCAGGAGCCCTGTTCCCATCCCCAGCTGTGCTCCATGCTCCTTCCTCTTTTGCAAGGAATTATCCACTCTGGTTGCAGCCCTGAATTGGCCAGGTGGACTTTGCTGCACCAGTTTCCTAACCTCGGCAATTTTTAACAGCCAGGATGGGTGGACTTTTAATTCCCAGAAAGGATGTGTGAATTCCCAGAATTCGACAGCCAGAATTGTGTGTGGGCTTCAACTCCCAGAATTCCCCAGATGAGATGAGTGGATGTCAACGCCTAAAATTCTCCAGCTGGGATGTGTGTGACTTCAATTCCCTAGCTAGTATCCAACTTGGGGGAATTCTGGGAGTTGAACATCATTCGGTCCCAAAGTTGAGAAATGCTGGCCTGGACAGTCTCTCCCTTCCCTCCAAGGAAAGGCAAGAAAAAAAATAAAGTGATCCAGGACCCTAAGGTTAAATTGGAAGGAAAACATGGATCTAAAACGTAGAAAAGGGGCCCTTAGGGTGCTCTTAAAAGCGCAGCTAGATAATGCAACATTTAAAAAACCCTCCAAACACCGTGCTGGGAGAGGAAGGGCCGATTTGGGAAGCAGAGGGGGAGACTGCTGTATAAAAAATCATTTAGGTTTGCTATTAGGTCAAATGCATAATGAGAAAAGGTTAACCTTACTCTGAATTCAGAAGGCTGAAGGCTTCTTACCCAGACATTCCACCTCGCGGCATTATGTGGCCACGCCGTTCTCTGCCCCCACCTAGAAAAGATGGGAGTAATTCACACTTGCAGGTCTGAATCGCTCTGAAAATATCTGTCATGTTTCCTCCACTCTAGATTCCTCCATTCTAGATTCGAACAGAAAGGAAAAGGAACTCTTGGAAGGAGAGCAATTCCGAATGTGTGGGGTCCTTGGTGCTCTCTGCCCTTGTAACGGGACTAGGGGGTGACATGATAGCAGTGTTCCGGTATTTGAGGGGCTGCCACAAAGGAGAGGGGGTCAAATTATTCTCCAAAGCACCTGAAGGCCAGACAAGGAGCAATGGATAGAAAGTAATGAAGGGAAGAAGCAACCTTGAACTAAGGGGAAATTTCCTAATAGTGCTAACAACTTGCCTCCAGAAATTGTTGGTGCTTCATCACTGGAGGTTTTCAAGAAGACACTGGACAGCCATTTGTCCAGAATGGTATAGGTAGGGCAGTGATGGCTAACCTTTTTGACATTGCGTGTCAAAAACGAGGAGAGCACTGGGGGCTCACATGCATGTGTGCCCACACCCAAAATTCTATGCGCCCCCCCGCGCATGCGTGTGCACCCGCTTGTGCTCCCCCCACTTTTGGCACGCAATGGCCCGGTGGGCCCGTTTTTCGTCCTCCGCAGGCTCCAGAGGCTTCCAGCCTGTGCAGCTGGCACTCGAGTCGGACAGTGAGGAGGCTGGAGAAGATGTGGTGCCAAAGGCAGGGATTCAGCCAGGGCCTTCAGAACCTCCAGAAGCTCCTTTAAGTGAAGAGGAAGAAGAGGAGGAGCCTCTTCTCGATGCACAGGCGCGGAGAGCAGCCAAAAGGCAGGAGTGGCTCCTCAGGAGGAGGTCTCCTCGAGAGTAAGGCTTGGGGCTAATTGGCCACTCCCTTAGCTTATTTAAAGAAGGACGACAACTGAGGCAATTTGCAGGAAACAACTTTGTTCATATTCCTTTGTGTCTGGATCTTAGTGCTCTTATCAGTTTCCTGCAAATTGCTTCTGGGCTTTCTGCCAACCATAGTAAGATTAAGATTATTTATTCTTTGGATTCTTGCAGGCTGTTAAGAAAGTTAATTAACAGCCTTTGTTTTTTTAAAAAAAACTCCTGATTTTATTTTAGTAAACTAAGGTTTGTACAGACTCTGTGCGTGCTGCGTTCTTTGGGGTCTGTAGCTGGGGCAGAACAACCTATCAGACTTTGGGAACACTGCTTCTTCCTTCATAGGAACCCATCTAAATACCGACGACCTCCCATCGTCCCGTGCGCTCCCACAGAGAAGGCCTCCTCAGGGTGCCATCAGCCAATCAATGTAGGCTGGTGACTCCCAGGGGGAGAGCCTTCTCTGTGGGGGCACCTACCCTCTGGAATCAGTTGCCCCCAGAGATAAGGAGAATCCAAGACCTTAGTGCCTTCTGCCGTGCCCTTAAAACCCACTTTTTCCAGCAAGCCGGGCTGGTTTAAGAAGAAATTTTAAATGTTTTAATTGGTTTGTATTTTTAATTTTGGGCCAAATTTATATATATTTTAATTGTTTTTAATATTTGTATTTCATGTTTTTTAATTCTGGCTGTACACCGCCCTGAGTCCTCAGGGAGAAGGGCGGTATATAAATTTAAAAATAAAAAAAATAAAATAAAAATAAAAATAAATAAATAAATAGCAATCCCAAAAGCTGTTTGAGCTGCAGCACCGACTGATCTCTCCTTCTGCCCAAATGGAAGAGCCCTAACATCAACTACAGAAGGAACAGACATAGGGATCTTTCTGTGCCCCCACAACAGGCTTGGCTGCCCTGGGACTGAACAGCTGAAAGGGCAGAATATCTGGACATTAGCCAGGGGACACTAAGCCCTATTCAAACAAGGACACACACACACACACACACACACACACACAGTGGGGGGAAAATTGGTCAACTCAACGTTCAAGAAATGACTCTCCATTTCTTCAAATCATCCTTCATCACTCCATTCGTTCATCACTCCATTCGTTTCAAAAACAGTAAGCCTGAAGGAAAGTCCTTAAAAAAAAATTGTGGAAATTGTAGGAGACCATTACAGGCCGTCCTTGACTTATAACCGTTCTTTTTGTAATGAAGTTACAACAGCCACTGCAAAATGTGACTTGCGACCGTTTCCCCTCCACATCCCTGTGGTCATGTGATCAAAATCTGGATACTTGGCAACTGGCATGTATTGATGATGGTCGCAGTGCCGTGTGTGTGTGTGTGTGTGTGTCACATGATCCCCTTTTGTGACCTTCCAATAAGCAGAGTCAGTGGGGAAGCCAGATTCACTTCACAACCGGGTTGGTAACTTAAAAATGGCAATGATTCGCTGAACAGCTGTGGCAAGAAAAGTCATAACAGGAGGCAAAACTCACTCAACAACTGTCTTGCTCATTAATGGAAATTTTGGGCTCAGTTGTGGCTATAAATCGAGGACTACCCGTAATCTGAAGAATGGAGAAAGCTTAGAGCAGGGGTCTAAACCAGAGCAGACCCCTGGCTTAGAGGATAAATAAATAAGTAGACATATAAATATTTTTCTCTTCTGCACAGAATAGGATCCTAGAAGGTTCAACTTTGTCCTATGTCCTATCCCCAAAGCCCCAAAGGAAAACCACAGCTGTGAAAGGAACAAAATGAATTACCTCGCCATCGCTCATGTTCACGTCCTGGTGGGCCCCCATCATCGTTGCTTGGCCAGGAGCGATCAGGGTGGCCTTCAAATTTTCTAATGTGATCCCCCCAGTCACGTCCATCTCTGAAAGGTAAAGGAGTTGGTCACAGATCCAGTGGTAAACTGGTTTCTAAAACACGTTAAGATAATCCTGAAAGCTCTCAAGTTTAGGAGGCTGTAAAAACTACCCACAGAAGAGCACGCTTATATGGCAAATGTTTAAAAATACCGTATTTTTCGGAGTATAAGACGCACCGGGGTATCAGCCGATGTTACCGTATCAAAACATTTATTTGGATGAGCCAAACTCCCCCACCCCCCATTGTTGGGACTGCTGAACGCTAAAGAAGCAGCTGTCTTCTCTGCAACATTCTCACTGAATTTACAAATGCAAAAAAATGTTGCTTTTCAGAAGGCTGTCCAGAAAAGTTCAGTTGAAATCTCCTGCTGAAGTTCCCATGATGGTCCATGGTGAGGGAGGCCAGCCCTGACTCCCCTGCCTTCTGGTTAAGACCTGGTTCTGCCAACTGGCTTGAAAGGAAGTGTGTGTGTGTGTGTGTGAGTGAGTGAGTGAGTGTGTGTGTGTGTGTGTGTGTGTAAGAGTGTCATGCAACCCCTGGAGTGGTTGGGGAGTTGAAGGCGCTTCACTCAGCCTTTTAACTCAGCAACTGTTCTTTTTAACCCTGTTTTAATCTGGTTTTGAACTTTGTTTTGAATTATGGCCTTTACAACACTTTACTGTTTTATTTGTAAACTCCCCAGAATCAAGGAAATATGATGGGTGATGGAGAAATTTCATTAATACATAAACAAACCAGCTATAGGAAGTGTCACTTAATAGAATAGAATAGAATTCTTTATTGGCCGAGTGTGATTGGACACACAAGGAATTTGTCTTTGATGCATACGCTCTCAGTGTACATAAAAGAAAAGATACGTTCGTCAAGAATCATAAGGTACAGCACTTAATGATAGTCACAGGGTACAAATAAGCAATCAAATCATACTAGGAAACAGTCAATATAAATTATAAGGATACAAGCAACAAAGTTATAGATAATGTCCCCTTGCTTAGCAACTGTTTGAAGTTTCAATGGACCCTTGAAGAGCTACCGTATTTCTTTAAAAATATGACCAGGTCTTATTTTCTTTTGACCCCCGAAAAAAAGGCTAGGCTTTCTTTTCGAGGGGTGTCTTAATTTCCACCCCACATGCCTGACTTGGCCACTGGTCCGCTTCTTTCGCATCCGAAAAGAGCGAGCGTCGTGACCCATGTGCCTCACGCAACCTTGCCTACCTGTAACGGTCACTCCAGCTACCGGTAGCAGTCCACCCAAAAAAGTCTGCTGTCGTCCACTCTGGCAAGCCCGGCCGGGCATGCGCTTAAATAGGGTCAACTTTGTGGGGTAGGGTTTAATTTTAACGCATGCGCACAAAACAATGCTGGGCCTTCTTTTTGTGGGCGGGTCGTGTTTTAGGAGAAACACGATATTTATGACCCGTTTTGGAATTTCAAAGGCTGCATTCAATTCTATGGTCACATGACTGCATTTTAGGGACTTGGCAAGACTCACCTTTATTCCCCCGGCTGCAGCATTCTTCAGTCACATGACAGGGACTTACAATGTTTTCTGCCAGTTTCTAGTCTTTTCCAGCAAGAAATGCCCACAGGGAATACACTGATTCACTTAATCACTCCCAACGGTAGTTATGCCTGGTCCTGGGGAGATTGGGCCATCCTAGTGCCCCTTGTGGTCATGTGAACCTACCTGGGTGCTTGGCAACTTGTTTGCACTTAAACCTATTTGCCAAGTGCACCCCATGATCATCGTTTGCTAACTTTCCTGATGGATTCCACAGAAAGTCAATGGGGAAGCCAGCAGGGAAGGTTGTAGATCACTGGGGTAAGTCTCCTCCACTCTCAACTCCCCAGCCCCCCGGAGCCCTGAGCACTCACATCACCCTGGAGCGGGTCACCCTATTCTCCGAAGGCAGGACAAGAGGGAACGAGCCTTGGTAGTACAGTGGTCTAAAGCACCCTGTTATTAAGACCAGTTGCCTGCAATTACTGCAGGTTCGAATCTCGCCAGGCTCAAGGTTGACTCAGCCTTCCATCCTTTCTAAGGTAGGTAAATTGAGGACCCAGTTGTGGGGGCAATAAGCTGACTTTGTATAAATATACAAATGAATGAAGGCTATTGCTTAGCGCATTGTAAGCTGCCCTGAGTCTCCGGAGAAGGGCGGCATATAAATCAAATTAAAAAAAACAACAACAACAGGTGGCAACTCCTCAAGGGGAGAATCAATCTAGAATTAAGGAGACATTTCCTGACAGAAAAATTAACCAGTGGAACCGCTTGCTCTAGAAGTTGTAGGTAATTCAGCACTGGAGGTTTTCAAGAAGAGACTGGACAGCCATTTGTCTGAAATAGCCTAGGGCAGTAGTGGCAAACCTTTTACTTACCAAGTGCTGAAGAACGCGCTTCGCACGCTGGCGTGCCATCCGCGGTAACAGATGTGCTGCCTGCGCAATCTCACCCTCTGCGCATGCGTGCAGCTTTTGGGTGCGCAATGCACGTCCACAAACGCTCTCTGCGCATGCCTGCACCAGTCCTAGCGCACATGTGCAGGAGAGCTCCGGAGACCAGCTGGGTCCCCTGAATTGTGCACCGGAGGCTTGAACACCAGCTGGGGCGTACACGCATATGCAGTTTCAGGTGAGCTTGGTGACGGCTCTGCGTGCCACTTCTGGCACGCGTGCCATAGGTTCGCCAACACTGGTCTAGGGTTTCCTGCCTGTGGAGAAGGTTGGACTAGAACACCTCTAAGGTTCCTTCCAATTCTATTATTCTGTTAAACTCTCACCCACCTTCCTCAACCCCTGCGGGCACCTCTTATGTCCTCCACCAACCCACATGGCACATTTGGTATATCTTCAACAACCCCCCCACCTTCCCCAACAGCAGCCACTTACCTATCTGAAGGCCTGGGACTTGCAACTTCCTGTCAGCTTCCTCACTGGCTGTGGGAAACTGGCAGGAAGTTGCCTAACCTAACGACCGAGGGGTTCTGTTAGGATGTGGTTTGAGCCTAACAAGTTGTCCAGGCAATAATGAGCCTTGGTAGTACAGTGGTTTAGTGCACCCTGTTATTAACACAGCTGCCTGCAATTTCTGCTGGTTCGAATCTCGCCAAGGCTCAAGGTTGACTCAGCCTTCCATCCTTTCTAAGGTAGGTAAAATGAGGACCCAGTTTGTGGGGGCAATAAGCTGACTTTGTATAAAATATACAAAAGAATGAAGGCTATTGCTTAAGCCGCCCTGAGTCTCCGGAGAAGGGCGGCATATAAATCAAATTAAAAAAAATAAAATAAAAATATGTGTACTGTAACTTTAATCTGTAAATGTATTATGTGACTTTAAAGTTTTCTTGCTGATTTATTGTAATGCTGAGTCATGCTGTAATTAGGTAATGACTGGTTGTGAGAGTATTTAAGCAAGGTATTGTACCGTGTTCAGTTGCTGCTATGATATGCTGCCATTGTGTATGGAGCTGATGTGATATGCTGCCATAATGAGGAGTTGCTAACATTCTGCTAATCATTGGTTGGATGGATCTGCTACCATCGTGGTTTGTGAACCAGAGTGAGTTTGTTATTCTAACCAACTACTGTCTGTTTGGTAAGAAGATATCTGTAACTACTGGACTGATTTAACTGGCAAAGACTTGGAATTTGTTTAAAGACTATGAGACTGTTATTTCTACTATAAAAGTAAGCTTTTGATAAACCAGTTTGCATATCTCTTATTCATTGTTCTCAGCAACGTTTCCTTGTGCATTTAATCTGCTGGTTGGTAACACAACAACAATATCCTTAACAGGTTCAATTAACAACGGGACTGCAGGGATTGCCTTTGCTAAATGATACAGTTGTACCTTATGACCAGATCGCTTAACAAAGGAAATTCTGGTCTCGATTGCTGTTGTACGTCAAGGATTCCTTGCACCTATATTCTGCTTCTAACTTAATGTTGCGATCTGCCAGCAGCCTGCGGAGCTAGCAGCAGAGTCGGACAGTGAGGAGGCTGGGGAGGAACATGGGCCAGTCCTGGAGGCTGGGGAAGGCCCAGATGAGGGCTCTGCGTCAGAGACAGAGATGGGGCCAAGGCCATCTGGGAGTGATGCACGGACTCCGGAGCCCCCAGAGTCGGACAGCAGAGAGGCAGAGGAACAGGAAGTGCCTGTTCCTAGTGCACGCATGCGCGGAGCTGCCAGAAGGCAAGAGCAGCTAAAGCAAAAGGGACGACTCGGGAGTAAGCCAGGAGATGATTGGCCCCTCCCATAAGGCTTAAAAGAGAAAAAAAGGCACTTGGGGCCTTTTGCAGGAAAGCAACGTTGCTAATTCTGTTTCCAGTCGGCATCTCTTGTTTGTTTCTGAACTCTGTGGGGCTTTGCCAAGTAAGGCCTTTGGGAGGGTGTCAAAGAAGATAAAGGTTGGTGATTATCCCGAAGGACTTCTTCCGAAGGACTTGCTTTGCAACTAATTAGGACTCAGCTGGGAATGAACGTAATTCTTAGCTGTTACAATAGAATAGTTTTTTTTGGGACTAATTGTATCTTGTAATGACTTAGTAAGCCTAGGTCACAACACTTAACTGGTTTCTGGACTCCACCATTTGAATGCAATCACCCGCAAGCCACTCACCGGGACTGTGGAGGTATTCTCCGCCCCTCGTTCATGCGCCTGTCCGACCCATAGCCGCCCCAGCCGTCTCTGGAGTGGCGATCTGGATCCCTGTGGCGTTCCTCTGCATAGTGCTGAAAGAAGGGAAGGAGACAAGAACAGCAATGATCCAACAGGTATATGGAGGTGTCAGAATATTCATGACTGGGAAGACATAGTAACAAGGTCAGCCAATGAACAGGCATGGCAACAGATCAGCCAATGGGAGCTGAATTGGAAACTGAAACTGGAAGGAGCCTGGGCATGGCTTTGCAGCTTTAAGCTCTGTACTCTGAGTCTAGCAAACAAATCTGGCCTTGTCTGCCCCTCTGAACTGAACTGAACCTAATCTCTCCCCTCTACCACGTTGGAAGAACCACTCTAGGTATTGTACATTTATTCATGTGTTATTATGTATATAAAGAAGTTAATGAATCCTGCTGAATCAAGTTATCTGTGTGTGCTTTCTGGATTTGATTTTTGCAACAAACTCTGACAGAAGGAATACCAAGTGGGGTGCAGCCAAAGATTTTTGAAGCCACGTAGCAAGTTCCTTACTACAAGGAGAAGATAAAAGGCAGGGAAGCGGCACAAAGGCTGTGTAGCAGGTATTTCAACGAGCTTTTTTTTTTTTTTGCCTGGTGGCTCATTTGTTCCTAAAGGAAACATGAGAAGCTTACAAGCCACTGAACTAAGAACATAGCCTGAAGCATTGGGACTTTTAAAAAGGTTTTAGAGCTTTCAAAAGCTGCAAAGCACTGCTTTCCCGAAAGTGCTCCAGAGTGTTAAGAAATTCTAGAACCAGATATTTATGTTGGTTCAGAAAAATTTGAAAAATGTGTATAAAATTGAAACTTGAAGCTTTTTTTTTTTTTTTAAGGAATGACAGATAACACAGAATCATAGGATTCTGGAAAAGACCTCAGAGGTCTTCTAGAACAATCCTCTGTTCAAGGCAGGAGATGTTATACCATCCCAAAATAACAGTATAACAGAGTTGGAAGGGACCTTGGAAGTTTTCCAGACCAACCCCTTCCCCAGTCAGGCAGAAAACGCTATACAATTTCAGACAAATGATTGTCCAATCTCTTCTTAAAAACCTCCATTCCCCACCATCCAGTCAGAGCTGAAGAAGCTTCCTGGATGAGAAGTGAAATGCCTTCAAAGACAAATAAGAAAGTCCAGTTGCCTCCCGAAAAAGTGCCTTTGGGACAACCATGATCTGGATGGCTGAGAATCTCCTTAGACATTGAGATATGCACTTTGAGATGAACACCCTTCGAATGGTGTGGGAGTATGAACGGATTTCCAGAAAAACTGGAGACCAGAGGACCATTTGCACTTCAGTTTGAGAGGCAGACAACACAGACTTATCCCCAACAGCCTTCTCCTGTGTTCAATAATGAAGGGACACAGGGCAGAAAACATCTTGCAGAAAGCAAGCTCCACAACACAGTCCTTTCAGCAGTTCCACAGCCATTTGCACTACTCTGGTGACCCTGAGGACACAGATAAACCTCCAAGTGGCCTCAAAGACTCCCTAAAAGAAGGCACTGTCTGTAAGGAATATAGATCCTTCCATTCCCCACCATCCAATCAGAGCTGAAGAAGCTTCTTGGATGAGAAGTGAAACATCTTCAAGGAAAAACAAAGTAAGTCCAGTTGCCTCTTGAAAAAAAGCACATTTGGGACAACCATGACCTGGATGGCTGAGAATCTCCATAGAGCTCCCTCTATGGGAGGTAGCTCCTGAAGGTAAGTCATTCCACTGATTGATTGTTCTCAGTGTCAAGCTTTCATCCTATCAAATGCACAATGAATGTGACTCACCTGCCTCTCTCGGTCTCCCATCATCCCCCGTGACCCTTCTCTCCTGGGAAAAAAATACAGCCATGTCAAATTTTTGACCTGGATCGATCCCCAATAAATTGGCATTAGCAATGGAAATTGTGGTCCCATTTCTGGTTTTAAGTTGAGGACTCTCTATATTTGAAATATACAGGAGCAGAGTTAGGGTTGGGGTGAGAAATATTTTTTTCCAAAAATTATGCTGAACAGGAATCCCTCGTGGAGAAAAAAAGATATTGTCTGAACTTCGCCTGAACAGTACTCTGCTTCTGAACATTTGAAATACAAAGAGTTGGAATATTATATTAAATTATATATTCTGAGCTGAGAATATTATATATTGATATCCACATAGTCTGCTAGGCCCTTTAACCAGAACCCTTTTCTCTCTCCAAGTCCTTAGCAACTGAGGAAAGAATTTCTTCTTCTAGATAAAGAGGTCTCCAAATTCAGCAACTTTTAAGACTTGTGGACTTCAACTCCCAGAATTCCTCAGCCAGCCATGTTGAAGGGAATGATACCAAACAGAATGTCCACAATAAAAGGGTTAATACACTGCACCTCCTCAGGGAGAGGGGGAATAGATCCCTGCAGTTAATTTAACAACTTTTGTCTTTAAAAAATCATGTTCATCATAACACGTTAGGGTGTGAATTGTCACTTTCTTAAGTGGCAGGCAAGCAAGCAGATTTAAGGGGAAGGAAAGAGGATTAAGAGACCAGCAGCTGGACAGAGAAATGGCTCGGGGATGGAGGAAAGGAGAAAGCTAATGTGGTTGAACCCTCAAATCCTCTTTGTGACAAACTTAAACCAGGTGTGTCCAACCTGCAGCCCACTGGAAAGCCAGTAATGAACCTCATAAGATAATAAAAAATATAGAAAAATAAAGGAAGTTTGTTATTGATATACATTAACTACCGCATTTTTTGGATTATAAAACGCACTGGAGTATAAAACCACCTTAGTTTTTGGGGAGGAAAATAAGTAAAAAAGCTGATTGGGGGTGGATCAGCCTCTTGGAATACCCCCAATCAACTGTTCCCAGAGGTGAACTTTAGCAACAGGTTCGTTGTTTGTGAGCTCTGCGCCTTGCTTTTTTTTCAGCCTCTCAAATGGAGGTTTTAGAGGCTTTTTTCAGCCTCTCAAATGGAGGTTTCAGAGGCTTTTTTCAGCCTCTCAAATGGAGGTTTCAGAGGCTTTTTTCAGCCTCTCAAACGGAGGTTTCAGAGGCTTTTTTCAGCCTCTGAAACCTCCGTTTCAGAGACTGGGCGGGGCTACTTTCGGTGTATAAAACACACCCAAATTTTCACCCTCTTTTAGGGGGGAAAAAGGTGCATCTTATACTCCGAAAAATACGGTAGTTTATATATTTTATTTGGCCCCAGAAAGTCCTTTTCAATGTGGCTCAGGTAAGCCCAAAGATTGGACAACCATGAACTCAAAACTGTTGTCATTTTGATAATGAAACCAAATGGAGAGAGACTACAGGTAGTCCTCGACTTACAACCGTTAATTTAGTGACCGTTCAAAGTTACAATGGCACTGAAAAAAGTTGACTTAGGACCGTTTTTCAGTTACAACCTTTATGATATCCCCATGATCATGTGATCAAAATTCAGATGCTTGGCAACTGACTCATATTTATGACGGTTGTAGTGTCCCCGGGATCATGCGATCCCCTTTTACGGCTTTCTGTCAAGTGAGGTTAATGGGGAAGCCAGATTCACTTGACAACCGTGTCACTCACTTATCAACAGCTGTGGCTGGAAAGGTCGTAAAATGGGGCAAAACTCACTTAACAAATGTCTTACTTAACAAAGGAAATTTTGAATTGTTGTAAGTTGTGGTTGTAAGTTGAGGACTACCTATATATAATGCTTTCTCCCCATCTATCAAAAGCAGAACAGGTAAAAAAGGTGACAATATTTATGTAAGATTAAATTTCAATTTGTGAACTCCTAACTTAGGGTCAAGTGGGTTGTTAAAGGACATTTACCTCAATTTAAACATAAGTCAAGGGTGGTCCTTGATTTATGACTGTAATTGAGTTTGGAATGAAACAGGTCATGATTGTAACTTGTTTTTATGACCTTTGTTGCCGCGGTCGTTAAGTGAATGTGGTAGTCATGAAGCAAATCTGTTTTATCCAATGGGCATTTTTTTTTTGCTGGAAATTAGAAGTAAACACTGAAAACCAGCAAAAAAAAAACAAAAAAAAAAAAAACCCACCTTGAAATTTACGGTCACATGACTGGGAATGCTGCAAACAGCCGCAATGACCAGTCAGTCGCCAAGTGGCCTAAATGCGATCACAGACCATGGGGTGCATGGTCTATGTGGTTGTGAGAACTTTTGAAATTGGCATGATGTACCTTTTGCGAGGGTCAACAGTAACCTGGAACGGTCGTAAAGTGAGGACTAATCGTGATCCACTTTTCTGCAGGTACATGCACAAAAAAGTCCCCCAACAGGAAAACAAAACGTTTCGGTCGCTGGCTTACCTGTCTAGAGGATGGCCCTGGTACCGTCCGCGTTCCCTGTGATCAAAGTCATGGAACCGATCCTGGCGGCCGAAATCGGAGCGGTGACGATCGTCCATTGGCATCCGCTTGGCTTCTGGCCAGTAGGGATCATCCCTCCTGCAAGCAACATGGAGGTCAAGAGACCAGCCTAAAATTTTTTTCCCCCTGATCTCCTGTAAGTTGCTGCTGGATGCAATATAAGGGGGGGGGGGGGGAGGAACCTGATTCACAATAAAGGAGAATGTTTGTAGCTCAAGGAGCCTTGGTAGTACAGTGGTTTAATGCACCCTGTTATTAACACAGCTGCCTGCAATTTCTGCTGGTTCGAATCTCTCCAAGGCTCAAGGTTGACTCAGCCTTCCATCCTTTCTAAGGTAGGTTAAATGAGGACCCAGTTTGTGGGGGCAATAAGCTGACTTTGTATAAATATACAAAAGTATGAAGGCTATTGCTTAACGCATTGTAAGCCGCCCTGAGTTTCCGGAGAAGGGCAGCATATAAATCAAATTAAAAAAAAAAAGGTTGAAATGAGGGGGTCCTTGGTGCTCTCTGAGCTTGGTTACTTTTTTGGCAGATGTTTCATTACCCGAACTAGGTAACATCATCAGTGTTAGAAGAGAGTGGAGTTTGTGGAGAGGAGGAGAAAGGACTGTGGGGTCCTTGGTGCCCTCTGAGCTTCCTTGTTTCCTTGCAGACATTTCATGACCTAATAAGGTAACATCATTGGTGCTAGAAGGGAGTGAGGTTTGCAGAGTGGAGGGGGAGGAGGATTGTGTGGTCCTTGGTGCTCTCTGAGCTTGCTTGTTTTGTTGCAGATGTTTCATGACCCAATTAGGGAACTTCATTAGTGCCAGAAAAAGAGCAAACCTCACATTCCCTTCTAGCACTGATGATGTTACCTGTTGTGGCTCCGTTACCGGAGCCTGTGTCATCGTCAGGAGAGGACTCCGAGAGTGAAGGGGAGGAGTTGGCAAGGCCTCCCTCTCCAGGACCCTCCTCTCTGACAATGCCTTCGGTGTCCGCCGAAGGGCAAGAGATAGGGCCGGGGCCAAGCACGTCCACACAGCCACAGATGGACAGTGATGAGGGTAATGAGTCTTGGCTGGACCCACGCCAGCGTCGCAGAGATAAGCACGCACAACAGAAGAAGAGGCGTGCCTGAGATTAGGCTGAGTCACTGGACCACACCCCACAGGATATAAAAGGGAGTGTGGTGGCCAGTCAAACCTTGTGACGAACAAAGCTGAAAGCTTCCACGCCATTCTGCATTGCCGGACTTTTGCTTTAAGACTTTGCTGGATTATCTCTGGACTTGATTGTAATTATTGAGCTGCTTTCCTTTGATGTATCAGAAGTGGGGAGAAATTATCTCTCCTCTTTGTAAATAATAAACTCTTGGCAGGCAGCCACTAGGTTGTTGCCAAATTCCGTTATCATAAGGAAAAGGATTTTGCTGGCTGGTTTGGTCTTTAACTCCTGAACGTCTGTTGGTGTGTGTGCGTGGGGTTGGGGACAGAACATTATCTAGTTGGGTCATGAAAGGTCTACAAGAAAACAACCAAGTTTGGAGAGCACCAAGGACACCACGGTCCTCCTCCTCTCTACAAACTCCATCCCCTTCTTGCATTGATGATATTACCTAGTTGGGGGATGAAACGTCTGCAAGAAAACAACCAAGCTCAGAGGGTACCAAGGACCCCTCACCTGACCCACAGTTGCAAATGCGACTTTTCACCTGCCATCCATGTCATACGGCCTCCGCAGGGCCACGCGCCTCTCCTTGTCGTAGCGCAGCTGCTCATGCTGCCGCCGCAGTTCCTCTCTCTCCCGCTGGATCCGTTCCTGTTCTCGTCTCCGCTCATGCTCAATGTACATCCGCTCTCTCTCCAGCCGCTCCCGCTCCATCTGCTCCCGCTCCAGGCGCGCCCGTTCAAACTCCAGCTTCTCGCGGGTGATCTCCAACCTCTTCCGCTCCTCCTGCTCCCAGATGGCTTGCAAACGCAAGCGCTGTCTTTCTCGACGATCACCGGTGCTGTGAGGCAGAGAAAGACGGTTGGCTCTGGACGGTAGGCTGTTTCTGCCTTTCGGCTCCTACTGTCACCTTTCCCCGTTGAAGGAGCTTGGTGGCGCAGCAGACTAAAAGCACTGTTATTAACATCAAGCTGTCTGCAATTAGTGTAAGTTCAAAGCTCACCAGGCTCAAAGTTGACTCAGCCTTCCATCCTTTCTAAGGTAGGTAAAATGAGGACCCAGATTGTGGGGGCAATAAGCTTTGTATAAATATACAAAAGTATGAAGGCTATTGCTTAACGCATTGTAAGCCGCCCTGAGTCTCCGGAGAAGGGCGGGATATAAATTAAAAAAAAAAGGAATGAGCAAGTGAGCAAGCCCAGCCTCCCATTTGGCCAGTTTCCTGACGCTGAACTGGCTGGGGAGAAGGAAATGTCACCTCCACTCTCACAAAGATAATTACACAAAGCCAGTTTGGTATAGTAGTGAAGGTAATAGATTAGAAATCAGGAGGAAGTAAGCTCTGTTCCCACCTTAGGTGTGAAAGCCGGCTGGGTGACGTTGAGGCAATCACTAGGTGGTGAGTTCTAGTTCCACCTTAGACAGCAAAACTGGCTGGTTTCATGTTGGGCCAATCATCAGGAGATTGGGAGTTCTGGTCCCACCTTAGGCATGAAAGCTGACTGGGTGACTTTGGGCCAATCACCAGAAGATGGTGAGTTCTAGTCTGCCTTAGGCATTAAAGTTGGCTGAGTGACTTTGGCTAGTCATCCTTTCTCTGCCCAACCCACTTCACAGGATGGTTGTTGTGGGGAAGATAAGAGAAAGAAGGAGTATTATGTATGTTCACCGCCTTGAATTGCCTATAAGTAAAATCTAAAAATAAACAGCGCAACGGCAAGGAGTCCCAAGTTCTGTACCTCCTTGATCAGTTATTCTTATTACAATTGTTTATATTAACCTTTTGTTTAAGTACAATACAAAAGGTAGGTCTTTTAATATTAATATTAGTATTACTATTACTATTAATATCAAAAGATCAGTCTTCTCTAAATTGAGGTTCTCCCAATGTACTGGCCTACAGATAGTCTTCGACTTATGACTGCAATTGAGCCTGCAATTTTGGTCCCAAGTCAATATGGTTAGGCGAGTCACCCACATGACTGCAAGCCCCGTTTTATAACTTGTGTGCAAGTGAACGTGGTGGTTGCAAAGTGAATACTGCGGTTAAGTGTACCAATTTGCCATGGAATGTTTTTGGCAGAAACTGGAAGCAAGTTTTTGAAAAAAAAAAAAAAGTCACAGATCATGACCATTGAGCGTTGCGCGTGACTGTAAATGCAAGTGAGTTGCAGAGCACTCAAAATGAGGTCATGTGACTGTGAGGAGGGAACTGGGCCTTTGGAACCTCAGATATGGTTCATAAGTTACTTTTGGGAAATCCGTCATAACTTTGAATAGCCATCAAGCGACCAGTTGTAAGGATTACCTGTACAATGATCATTCCCTATCAGCATTATGGCTAGATACAATAGGAACCAAAGGTGCTTTTTCAAAAGGCAACTGACTTTCTTTGTTTTTCTCTGAAGACGTTTCACTTCTCATCCAAGAAGCTTCTTCAGTTCTGACTGAATGGTGGGGAATGGAAGGATTTATATTCCTTGCGGTCCTTAAATCCCTCCGTTCCCCGCCATTCAGTGAGACCGGAAGAAGATTCTTGGATGAGAAGCAAAACGTTTTCAAGGAAAAAAAACAAAGAAAGTCCAGTTGTCTCTTAAAAAAAGCACCTTTGGGACAACCATGACCTGGATGACTTAGAATCTCCCCAGACATTTAGGATAGGGAGTTTGTTTTACCCAAAATAAAGAAGGCTGTAAATATGACACAGGTTAAAAAAAACAAAAAAAGGCAAAGAACGTGAACCCAACCACAGATTGAGCCCCTTCCTTTAGCCTGTAGGTCTCACCGGTGCTGTTCTTCATTCGGTCGCTTGTCTCTGGTTTTGTTGAACGGCACGGAGCCCTGTCGCTCTCGGCTCTTTTCTCTGCTCTCTGACTTGCGATCCTGACTTTTCTCGCTCTGTATTTCAAGACACAGCACAAAGTTGCAACTTGTCTAACTCATTAAAGGAAGGGTCACGTTTGAAAAGGAAAAGGAAGGAAGATCAAGCCAAGGGCCATTTCAGTCTTGGCTCTACAGGTGGCCCTGCCTCTCTGTGACACATTGTTTCTTGTCTGGCCTTCTGCTACTTTGGAGAATAGGTTGATCCCCTCTTCTTTGTGGCAGCCCCTCAAATATTGGAAGACTGCTATCATATCATCCCTGGTCCTTCTTTTCATACCCAATTCCTGCAACCATTCTTTGTATGTTTTCTTTGAGAATCAGGATTATACAATAAATATATATAATATTATATATATACATATTTATTTATTTATTTATTTTTTCATATTTGTATACCGCCCTACTCCCGAAGGACTCAGGGCGGTGAACAGCCACAATAAATTACAAATACATATAGAAGTTAAAAAAAAAAAAAAACTATTAAAAAACAGATTAAGTAATTTGGCTCAAAGATTAAAACATCCAAATTTATCTAAAAGAGGTCTAAAACCTGATTTAAAAGCCAATTTAAAAGCCAATTTAAAAGGGAGAGTTAGGCCAGACCAGCTTGTTGGAATAGAAACGTTTTCAGGGCACGGCGGAATATGCGTAAGTCTTGGATGTTTCGTAACTCCGGGGGAAGCCCGTTCCAGATGGTAGGTGCCCCCACAGAAAAGGCTCTCCCCCTGGGGGCCGTCAGTCGACATTGTTTGGCCGACGGCACCCTGAGGAGTCCCTCTCTATGGGAGCGAACTGGTCGGTGGGAGGCTATTGGTGGCAGGAGGCGGTCTCGTAAGTACCCTGGTCCTGAGCCATGGAGCGCTCTAAAGGTAGTAACCAAAACCTTGAAGCGCACCCGGAAGACCACTGGGAGCCAGTGCAGCTCGCGCATATATTATAAATGTTTGTGTGTATGTGTGTGTATATATATATACACACACAAAGGGATGCAGTATGCTCCCTCCCACATGCTGGGGTAGACCAGGTGTCTCGATAGAAAAACACTTAATCTTTCCCCTGGCTCAAGCTGATGAAGGGAGGAGAACTTGTGGCTCAGAGGTTAATACAACTGCCTAACATGCAGGAAGCCCAAGTTCAAATCCAAGTAAGGGTATGGGTACCTGATGAAAGCTAAATAGCTTGAAATAGATGTATACTATCCCTTTATCAGCAAAATATAAATTATATTATTATTATTATTATTATTATTATTATTATTATTATTATTATTAAATCTTTTTGTTTGCTGGGCATAAAGATTTTGAGTCCACCTTAAAGACTTACCGGTAATAATCAAAATCAACTTCAATAAAGAATCTTAAAGGTTTCACATTGATTTTCCAATTTGCAATATGCAGGGTGAAAGGATGTTTACTTCTTAGTATCAAGTTTCCAAAAGACAAAGATGGAAAGACACACTTAGTTCCCCACAATAGAAGAATGGATGGCAAAAGTGATGGGGTTGGCCGAGATGGCAAAATTGACCATTTGAATGAAAGAGAAAAGAATTTGTATGTTTTTTTTGTTTCCATTTGGAAACCACTGATGGATTTTGTACTCGAATCTGAAAAAAACCTTGAAACTCTAATTTTAGCTTTTTATGATTTAGAATGATGTTGTTGTTATAGGCTTGAAGTATTTAGAAAGGAAAAGTAAAAGGCTGAAGCTGTAATTGTTTTGTTTTTTTAATTCTACTGTACTTTAAAAAGCTCATTTTTTTCGTTCTTTTTTATCTCCTTTTCCATCTTTCTCTCCTTTTAACTTTTGTGTTTTACCTTACAGTAACCTTTCATGAAACTTTCTGGAATGAGAAAAAAAGTTTCCAGGCGTCAAAGTAGACAGTCGGATTTCAATTATCCAATGATTTTTATTTCATTGGTTAAGGTTTTTATAAGTGGCCAATGAGCGCCTCTAAAATGAAGATTAAGGGGAAAAAAGTCTTGACGTTTCAGTAATTCTGTATAGCAAATGAAGGTGAAATCCAGCGATATAAAACTTCTCAAGGATAAAACAGTAAAATTTCCTTCCCTTGCTTTAATCCAGTAAATAGCAATTGTGACAAGGAAAGCTAACGATTCACTTACTCTTTCTTTTGATCGCGATGTGGTCTTCACCCTAATAACTGGTTCACCCTTGGACTTGTCCATTATCACGGTTCTTTCTGTCCCTTTGCTCCCTATACAAAAGCAAAGAGATTGGATGCCAGCAATGAATGGCTGAGGGCAGCGTTTCTTGGTAACTTTTAGTTAGTTGAACTTTGGACTTCAACTCCCAGAATTCCCCAGCCAGCCCAGAACTTTAGATGTTGAAGTCTACCCATTTTTAACTTGCCAAGGTTGAAAAACACTGACTTAGGGGTCCCCCCCCCCCCCCCCCCGCACCAGCAATAAATTACCTGATTTGGAAGTCTTAGATTTTTCGGCAGATCCAGATTTCTGCTCTTCTTTCCCCTTTTCGTCTTTTTCATCCGCTTTGTTACTATCTTCTTTTGAATCAGCTTTTTCATTCTTTTTCGCACTGGAAGCTCTGAAAAAGCAGTTAAGTTCACAATGTTTAGAGCGGACCTGGATATTTTAATTAATTAATATATATTCTGCCTTTATTATTTTGTTTATAAATAACTCAAAAGCAGCTAACACACCTAATACTCTTCCCTCCTCCTATTTTCCTCACAACAACCCTGTGAGGTGGGTTGGGCCGACTATGACTGCCACACTATCCCTGCAGTCACGATTGGAATTTGGGCGCTTGGCAACCGGCTCACACTGACAACTGTGGCAGCATCCTGTGGTCACATGAGCAAAATCTGCATCCTTCCCAGCTGCCTTCCGACAAGCAAAATCAATGGGGGAAACCAGGGCGCACTTATCAATTTAGGGTAAAAATAGTCATAAAATTGATTTTGGTCACACGACTTGTTTAATGACCCCCCATTGCTTAGTAACTGAAATTCTGGTTCCAATGGTGATTCTAAGTTGAGAACTATTTACAAAGAAGATAACCTAGATCAGTATTTCTCAATCTTGGCAAGTTGAAGACCTGAGGATTTCTACTTCCACAACTCCTCAGCCAGCCATGTTGGCTGGGGAATTCTAGGAGTTGGAAGTCCACATGTCTTTAAATTGCCACAGTTGAGAAACACTGACCTAGAGACATATAAGGTCCACTCCCAAGCCAATGAGGGGCAAGATATATTTTGTATCAATGGTAGACAATATTTAAAAGTAGCTCAGGCAGACACCTCCGTAATTCACAGCACTATAAGGGGGAGAATAAACAGCAGTATGAAATAACAGAATAACAGAGTTGAAAGGTACCTAGGTGGTCTTTCTGCTCAAGCAGGAAACCCTATAATACCATTTCAGACAAATGGTTGTCTAATCTCTTAAGAACCTCCAGTGATGAAGCTCCCACAACTTCCGAAGGCAACTTCTGTTCCATGAGTTGATTTTATTTATTTATTTTATTTATATTTAAATATTTATATACCGCCCTTCTCCCGAAGGACTCAGGGTGGTGTTGTTCTCACTGTCAGAAAATTTCTCCTTATTTCCAGGTTGCTTCTCTCCTTGTTCAGTTTCCATCCATTATTCCTTGTCTGGCCTTCAGGTGCTTTGGAAAATAGCTTGACTCCCTCTTCTTTGTGGCAGCCCCTGAGATATTGGAAGACTGCTACCATGTCTCCCGTGGTCCTTTTCTTCACTAGAGTAGCCATGCCCAGTTCCAGCAACCGTTCATCATGTTTTAGTCTCCAGTCCTCTAATCATCCTGGTTGCTCTTCTCTGCACTCTTTCCAGAATCTCAACATCTTTTTTATAGTGTGGTGACCAAAACTGGATGCAGTATTCCAAGTGTGGACTTACCAAGTGCATTGACTCTTATCTGATGCCAATTTGCCTTGAATATTAGATCAGATTCTTGTGAGTAGATAGCATGAAATAAACTCGCAATGCTTTTGAACTCTAAGCTGGTGCCTGATTTCCTGCGCCTGACAGTGATTTCTGAGGAGTGGAGGAGAGGAGTAAACTGCCCACATTACTACGAGCACATCTAATAAACGGAAAAGCAAAGCAGGCTGCAGAACTTACCTATCCCCAGAGGACGTTTCAGTCTTCCCCTCACCGTCCTTTTTATCCAGAAGCTTCCTCGTTGGAGGTTCATTCTTTGCCTGAAATTATATTGGATCATCAGAAAAAAATGAAGCAATGGCTTATTTTCCCACCAGTCTGAGGGCTCAAGGAAGGAGGGAGGCCCCACTTACTCTTTCCACTGAGATTATTTTGCCATGCAGCTCTGTCTTGTGGCAATGGGCAATGCATTTGGTAGTTTCTTCAGCTGTGGACATTGTCACAAAACCGTAACAGCGAGCCCCCGGGCTACGAGCATTGGTCACCACTTTGGCACCAACCACCTAGATAAGAGAAACCACACACGGTCTCGGGAACTGATGGCTGAAGATCCATTGCCTTCTAAGATCAAGCACCAGACCAGTGATGGTGAACCTATGATGTACGTATCACAGGGGACATGCCATGCCATTTTCTGGTGACAGGCAAGGTCTCCTGACTCTCTGGAATTGTGCAAGAAGGCCTTGCTCTTGCGCAGCCTCTGAAAACTGAAAAAGCATTGTCACGTTATTTTCCGAAGGCACCCTTGCACGACTACTGAGTCGATCTGGAAAGTCCAGAGAGGTCCGGAGGGGCCTCTTTTGCATTGGGTGAGGGTGAAGCGTACGATACGCCAGCAGAGCAAAGGTGAACATTTTCTGAATTTTTGACACACTGAATTCAAAAGATTTACAGTCACTGAACTAACCCTACCAGTTGGAAGGAACAGAGACAATAATTTCACTTTGTCAGTCAGCCCCTCCCCACAATTTTCTTCCCCACTGCCAATCTGTGGAGCCAAAACATTGCGGACCGCTGCTGTAAAGCATTATGGGGCAGTATATAAGACCAAATGCTGTTTATATGGCTATAATAGAGGACATGAACTGGTGTTACACCAAAGCCCTTGTGTTAGAAGGGAGATAAAAGGAACTTGAAACCAAACTGATCATCTTTGGACTTAAGGAATAAATAAAAACAGCCTTACTTTCCCATATTTGCTGAAGAGGTTCTTCAGGTCAGTTGCTCGGGTACTGGAAGCAAGGCCGCTGACCCAGAAGTTCCGACCGGTGCTAGTGCTACTGTGACCTAGTTGGAAACAGAAAAAGAAAGCATGTGACAAGGTGCAAGGTGGGCAGTCCAGCCAGTCTCACTGCTGCCCACCCTTTGAAAGGGATGCAACTCCTGAAAAATATCTTTTTTATGTTCCACTAAAAACTCTGTTCTCAACCCAAGGGGATTGGCTTGCCCCACCCACGCTAGCAGAAAGGGCATGCTGTTGATCAAAAAACCCCAGCCGGCAGGATCCAGAAGGGCCTTTTCTGCCATGGCTCCCACCTTCTGGAACATCATGTCCCTCAAGGTGAGATTTGTCCCCACCATCTTCGCTTTCCAGAAGAGCCTTTAGACCTGGCTCTGGGCCGTCTCACTCTGGATGTGGTTTAGAGAAGACTCCTACCTCTACCCCATTGTCTGTTGTTTCCTTCCTTAGCTGTTTTTTTTTATTTTAGTGTTAATATCTATCATTTTGTTTTCTATTGTGGTTTTTATCTTATAAGTCACTAGATGGTAAAATGGACAGCGTATACATTTAATATATAAGAGCCGTGGTGACACAGTAGGTTGAATGCAGTATTGCAGGTTAACTCTGTATTTCCACTGTTAGGAGTTCGATCCAGACCAGCTCAAGGTTGACTCAGCCTTCCATCCTTCCAAGGTCGGTAAAATGAGGACCCAGATTGTTGGGGGCAACATGCTGATTCTGTAAAACCACTTAAGAGAGGGCTGTAAAGCACTGTAAAGGAGTATATAAGTCTAAGTGCTACTGCTAATAAATGCCTGAAAATATGGAAATAGTCATACTTGAGGCCCAGTATCATAATTTCAACTGCAGCCAGCATCTGCTGACGAATGCCGTTGAAGGAGATATTTGCAAAAGATGTCTGAAATTACTGCCTTTGGCATGCCAGCATTCATCAGTCTTTGTCATCTGTAGCACAGTATCCACCATCACAAAATGTCATCATGCTAATTGATAAACAATGCTTATTATTTTTTAACTAACAAAAATCCTGTAGGATTTCATCTCAATAATTAGCATCAGCTGAGGTCATGAGTAAACCCATCCAACATTTAAATGTCCTCTCCCCAGTAATGGTTATGTGTTAGGTGGACAAGATGTAAGTTTTTATACAAAGTAACACAAATACCTTTTTCCTCTTTTGAAGATTGTTTGGGGTCTTTGGATTCCTCAGAACTAAGAACAAAAAAGAGAAAGGAAAACTCAGTCAAGAGTTTGTAAGATATTTTAAAAATTCATTAGAATCGAAATACCTACCCGATTTAAACATGAATCAATGAATTAAAAAAGCAGTCTTATAGTACTCACAATTTAATCTTAGAAACAATTTTTAAAATAAAGATAAAAAAAAAGGTTCCAAAACAATGTTTAATGCACAAGAAAGGGAAAAAGCAAAACCTAAAAGATTTTTTTTTAAGGTAGCAAGGAATTATAGTGGGCTTGCAGGCCAAATTGAAGAAACACCCTAACCTAACTTCTTACAGACCAGCTATCTATCTACATAGATTGTATATAGGTATATATAAAAAAGGAAAAAGGCAGCATTTGGTCTAGAATGGAGAAATGTAAGGTACCAGCCGGTATTACCCATGGATTAATAAAACTGTTAAGCGCTAGCAGGATTAATTAACTCATTACTTACACAACTGAAAAAGAGGGGAAGGTTAACATTCTGAGGAATTGGAGAAAAATAAACAGATGCAACAATATTTTTAAAAAATTCCCTCTCTGATTCAAAGAGGACGAGGGGGTATATGTTCCACTGACTTGACAGGAATCGTTATTTTCACCTTTATTACTGCCTCGAAGTACTAAAAGTACATAGCTGCAGTCCTTCATTTCAGTAGTACTCGTATTTAGCATAATTTACCTGTTTTAAGTACAGACAGTCCTCGACTTATCTCAACTGAGCCCAAAATTTATGTTATGTTATGCTAAACTGAGACTCACTTTCTTAATTGAGTGTTACTCCATTTTATGAGTTTCTTGCCACAGTTGTTAAGTGAATCACTACAGTGCTTAAATTAGGGACCCGGTTGTTAAGTGAATCTCGCTTCCCCATTGACTTTGCTTGCCAGAAGGTCGCAAAAGGGGATCATGTAGCATGCTGCAACCGTCATAAATAGCAGTCAGTTGCCAAGCGGCAGAAATTTTGATCGTGTGACCATAGGGATGCGGCAACTGTCGTGAGAATAACGGTCGTAAGTCATTTTTTTCAGTGCCGATGTAACTTTGAACAGTCACTAATTGAATTGTTGTAAGTCAAGGACTACCTGTCCTGTAATATAACCAGAAATTGTATTATGTTGTCCTTATGATGTTCTGAATTGGGTCCAGGTGAAACATTTTTAAAAAAAAATTTATTACACTATAAGGTGTGTATGCGTGCAGGTGTACCTCTGTAACAATCCCTCCTTTCCTATGCAGGCAAATCTATTCTAGAATTGTCCTGGCATTCCACCCTGTGGATCAGATGTATCCAGTCTTGATCGTGGACATGAAAAAAAAAAAAAAGCCACCGAAAAAAAGTAGCAATGAAAAGCTCTTAAATTATTGCATCTATCTAGTCTTCCTCTGTTGTGGAAAGCGTTAACCTCTCCATCCATCCAGTATTCTAGATAGCGGCTTACCTGTTAAATTATATCAAGGCTCACAGGATTATAAATCTGGGTATCGTACTGGCTGGTACCTTACTCTGGCTCTTTGGATGGATGCTATACTGGCATAGCGGATCAGGGATTGGCATTTTCCTTTTGTTGCTAAAACGGAGAGAAACAAACCTCGTGTTCTGATCACCACCCTCTGGGGCAGAGGACTCTCTAGTGGCAGAGGGCTCCTCCTCAACATTAGCCTTCACTTCCATCTTCTCGGCCTCTGGACTAACCACTTGAGGACCTGTGTCCGATTCCGCGGTTTCCTCACTACAGGCTTCCAGAGTTTGGGCTTCTTTGCTACTCTCACCACCTCCACCTCCACCTCCACTCCTGCTCTCTACCGCTAAAGAGTCCGAGTCCGGTTTGTCTTCCTCAACTGTCTGTTCGCTCGGCTCCCCTTTCTCTACCACTAAGAGCTTTCCTTCGTCCTCTTGGTTCTTGGCCTCAGCCGGGCCTGATTGGCTGTCTGTATCTACAAGGTCTTCGTCCGACTGGGTGCCGGCAGCCAGCGCGTCTTCCTCTTCTTCCTTTTTGCCCAGGGACGGTTCATTTGCTTCCTGCGCCTGCTCCGATTCGGATGCATCTTCTTTAAGGAATTCAGATTTACAAGTGTCACCCAAAATGTCGAGCATTTTCTCATTTTCTATAGATTTAACAGGAATAGAATGGCACAAGGTTTAATCACCGGGGAAACATAGCAAAGACATATGCGGAACGGGCATGGCTGCCAGTCTAACAGTATGGTTATAGCTACACAGAAACTGGAAAAACGCTTTCGGTATTACCACATTCAAATGCCTAAAGCTAAGACATAATTTTAAAAAGATCATACGCTACGAAGGAAAAAAAAAACCAAAACCAACCCTGATCTTATCAGTTTAACAAAAAAAAAAACAAAAACCTTCTGGCTCAATTCTTGAGAGATCTTCAAGAGGTTCTTTCTTCCAGAATTCCAAGAGGCTTAAACAGAATGCATCAAGAACACACATTTCCATTTCAAACTCTGAATTTCTTTCTTTCGTTTTGGTTTAAAGCATGGTGGTCCAACAGGAAAACTGGAAGGTCTTCTGATGATGCATGAACATGTAACTCCAAGAAAGTAAATAGCATTTTTTATGGAATTTCCACGTAGAACCTCTCTTCTTGCTTCTTCTGTTTAGCTTGCAACTCACAACGTTTCCCTATGGCAACTTTTAAGCTAGCCTTTCTGCGCTACTGATCACACATATCACATACTACAATCTGCTCTATAGGATTTGCTTTTATATTCGACATTAACTTTCTTCTAGTGTATCTGTGAAGCTAGAGAGGACTTTAAAAAAATTTTTTTTCCCCCAGGTCTAGGAAAAAAAAGCACTTTAGTGGCAGGCATGAATTCACAGAGTTGGAATCACGATTGCATTTCAGATATTTACACACTAGAGAATTACGTGGGTAATTAATTAATCAATTAATACAACTAAGAAAGTGCAAGAACTGGCCCCTTACCTCCGCTGCACTTTTAAATAAAATAGAAGAAATTAACAGAAAAATACCTGGTTCTGAATGATGCTCTTCCAAATCCTGTAGTAAAAAACAGGAAAGGAAAAATATTAAATTGGGGGGAGGGGGGGGGAAGAGAGAGGAAATAATTGATTCTACGTTCATAGTGTGATTTCAAGGTCTATCTAGAAAAAAGCCTGAGATTAAATTATTGTAATCTGCTCCTCACGCCTGATTCTTTTACGGCAAATCCCATCCTGAACAAGGTTATTTTGTGAAATTGCTAAGTACTTTTGTTAAGCACCTAGGATTTAAAAATAGTTGTTAAATGTTCAAAACATGTAGTAACAGGATTCTATATATATTTTTTTTTAATCCACATATACTGGAAAATATTCAGAGATACTAAAAGCACAATTGCAAGGGAGGGAGGAGGCAGAAAGACAACAGAACATGCCAACAAGAACTGAAAACAACAAAAGGCCAGTGTCATGCAGCTGAGAGGCGTGCTTATGAGTCTAATAAAGGGGGAAACGGGTCACCAAAAAAAGAGTCTGTGATCCAGAAGTACCAATGTTTGTCAAGAAGACTATCATTCACAATAAACTGGGAACACCATAACAGAATAACAGAGTTGGAAGGGACCTTGGAGGTCTTGTAGTCCAACCCTAGCAAAGGGAAAAAATACCTAACAAAAACAAAACTGGAATCAAATGATTCAAAATTATTTGTTTGATGTGTTCAAGCCTACTCAGAGGCTGCCAGCCACTTATTGGGAATGTTTAATTAATGAATGTAAGGTTGGATCTATGATCTAATGGCTTCTTTCAAATCCTGGATTCCTTAAAAAAAAACAAACAGCCACATCCATGAGATATTTTTCACCTTGCACTCAGTTATGAATATTTACAAAACCCTAAACCAGTGTTTCTCAAGTGTGGCAACTTGAAGATGGATGAACTTCAACTCTCACAGTTGAATTCCACAGCCAGCGTTTTTGGGAGTTGAAGTCCACCCATCTTAAAGCTGCCAAGGTTGAGAAACACTGTTCTAAGCCATTTAGGACTCTTAAAAATAGGCTAAGTTCCTGCTGTTATTTTTAAAAGGAATAGTTAGGTCACAGTATGTCAATACTGTAATATATCTAAGGAAGCTAAATCTCAAGGGCTGAAACCAGCATCTTGTTCAATTCCCAGAACATCACCTGTTTACAGGCATTTCTTTTCCAAACACAAAGTTTCTCAGCCACAGGCTATCAAGCTTCTTGAAGAGCAAAGGACTTTTAAATCCATTTCTGCCTATGCAAACAGCAACATAGAACCTGCGGGACACTCTTTCTTCTGATATTTATACCTCATCTTTTTGTGAAAAAAGGGTAGTATAATCAAGATCAAAGTAGTCATAGAAAAAAAGATGATGTCTCTAAAAGACAAAACTCAGTCCAAAAATTTAAGAAGTCAACAAACCCCCCACCCCACAAAAATAGCGCAAGTTTATTGAAAGTGAAATTCTGCAAATGTCTGCCATAAGAAAGCTCTTTTAGCTATCTAGCCCAACAAAACAGTTATGGAATTGGGAAGGATTTTATGAAGGGAGTGACTGTCTCCTCAGGCCTCAGAATTCGAGTTTCATGGTATTAAAATTTATTCCCATAAGCAGTAGGGTTGGGCTGGATAAAAATGGGTTGAAATCTGAACTGTGTGAAGGAACGTTGGCGTACCTGTCTGATTTGACCCTGTAAAAATAGAAATACAGCAGTGTGACTCCTAAAAAAATGTGGGCAAGGAAAGCAAAACCACACCATAACTGATAACTGTGAAGGATTATTGTGTTCCATTGATTAGAGATAGCCAACATAACTGCTCTTTCTTCTAGGAGAGAGAGAGGGCTAAAGAATTTGGGTTTGGCTTGGGAGACAAGGCTAGAAGGCAAATTAACTCGGTCGCTAAAAAAAAAAAAAATTGCTGGTTGAATGGTTACAACACATTTCCCAAGCCCATGAGAGGAGAGCCAGCAGGTTACCTTCACTTCAGCCAAGTCAGGTGAAGCAGCCTCTAACTGGTCATCAAGTTCGTCACCATTTTCCTGACAGGATAAATAATGAACACAGATGCGCCTTTCAAAAGCCGATCATCTTTTTGTAGAGGCAAAAATCCATCAGAAGAATATGAATGTTTGTGCCCCACTACTATAAACATTTACTGCAAACAGCAACTCACGGAAGAAGTAACCAATTTTAATGACACACGTATCTAGTACCAAGTGTCGCTTCCCAGGGACACTCAGCCTGTGTAATGTCAGAGGAGTCCTGTGAACATTCCAACTGCTGAAGGGAAGGCATCAGAAATAGCACAGGACTGAGGAGTGAAAGTGGGGGTATGCAGCTAATCTTTGCATTTATTTACATTCTATCTTGCAGAAAAACAATGCCCATGTTAAAATACGGGGGACTGAATTTTATTCATTCATTCATTCAATTCATTCATTCATTCATTCAAAGTCAGTCACAGGTAGTCCTCGATTTACAACAGTTTGTTTAGTGACTATTCAGTTACAACGGCATTAGAAAAAAAAATTACTTATATTTTTTCACACTTAGGACGTTTTGCAGAATCCCCATGACCATTTGGACGCTTGGCAACTGACACATATTTATGACCGTTGCCGTATCCGGGATCATGTGATCACTTTTTGCAACCTTTTGACAAGCAAAGTCAATGGGAAAGCCAGATTCACTTAACAACCGGGTTGCTAACTGTTATCAACTGAGGTGATTCGCTCAACAAAGGTGAGGTCGTAAAATGTGGAAAACTCACTTAACAAATGTCTTACTGAATAACAGAAATTTTGGACTCAACTGTGATTGTAAGTTGAAGACTACCTGTAGTTAGTTATAAAACTTATTGGCCCCCATCTTACCACATAGGGACTCTGGGCGGCTTACAATCATAAAAGATAAACACCTATCTATATATAGTTTAGTTTAGTTAGTTTAGTTTATTTGATTTGTATAGACAGATATGTCAATACAAGCCAAATGCTATGATCCAATTAAAGATGGGGAAGGGCAGGGGCAGGATGGGGCGGGGAGGAGGTGGGATCAGTTGTCAAATCGATCCACCACCTCCACTGTGATGCTTCTCCATTGGAGCCCCAAGCTAATTGGCAGAGCCAGGTCTTTATATTGGTTTTGAGTGAGTCAGCCTTAATCTTTGCAGGCACATCTCTGGCATGATATAAATAATCAGATATGCCCCCCGATGATCTACCTCACTTTCCATCAGCTGCTCTGGAAGTTCTTTCATTTCCATATCAATGTTGTCTTTATCGGGATCCAGAATGCTTTCGGAGCGGTAGTCATCTGCACAGTCCACAGCGCTGCTGTTATCTATTTCGGCTTCATCCAGCACGCTGATGTCCATCATGTCGATATCCTGCAAGTTGTCTGAGCTTGCTTCAACATCCTTCTATAGTTGAGGTGGAATGAAAAGAAAAAGGGAAACCAATTCTTACTGTGACTTGAAAGAAACTTTTAAAAGAAACAATGCATTTTTCTCCCCCCAGCCACCCCCCCCATACCTGTCCATCTCTGGAATTCTCTTCTAATCCATTGTCTTCGCCTCCTTCTTCTTCCGATTTACGCCCTAAAAGAATAAAGTTTTAATATACTGCTAGAAAGTTTAACAACAAAATCGAGAGTCCTCAGAAACAGAATACTAAAGTCTAAGCCAGTGATAACAGACGGGTAAAATGGTTGCCAATTTCATTAAGGGAAAAAAAACAAAGCAGAATTTTTAAATACTCCAAGCCTGAGATTTTTATATCACACATCAATGTATCATACAAATGAAACTCTTATTGCCAGATAATGTCAATTTTATTATGTAGCCCAAGTGCAAATAAATGCCTCTAGTTTGGCAAAATATACCGAGGTCCAGAATCCTGAAGAGTAAATCTGTGCTCCAAAATATAGATTCTGAACACTACTAGTTTGAAGCAGAAAACATGCATTAAGAATGAAAATTTAAGAGAAAATTTTTATAAAATGTTTTATAGATGGCATTTGGATCCCAAAAAGTTAGCTTATATGTAGCCAAACCTACAACCCAAATGTTGGAGATGTGATTGTGTTGATGTTTTCATATTTGGTGGACTTGTAAAAAAGTTAAAGCATTTTGGATAAAAATATGGTTGATTATTCAAAATATTTTTTAAAAAAGGATAAAGTTTACTCCACAGTTGTTTTTGTTAGGTATAATTACAGATTGTACAGCTATAGAGACTAATTTGATTCTGAACTTAATAACTGCAGCAAGACTCTTGGTGGCGCAGTACTGGAAGAAGGGAGATTTACCTACTATTCAAGAATGGACATTAAAAGTAGTAAATTTAGCAGAAATGGCAAAAAATTCAGCATATCTAAAGGACCATTCAAATGAGAAATATATGTTAGAATGGAGAAGATGGATTGATTATATTCAAGGCAAATATCGGACTAAAAAATTTCAAATAGCTTATGAATGATCAAAGAGATTTTATAAAGTACTTAAATTTAGTTTAGTAAAAGGGGAGTTAAAAGTTCAAGAGGGGGATAGGAGGCTATAGATAATTAGCTTATGTTAGCTTATGATTGTTAAATGTTATACCCTGTATTTTGCTCTGGGAAGTGGGGGGGGGGGGAGGGGAGGGTTGGAAGGGGAGGAGGGAGGGGGAAGGGGAAATGTCTGTAAAACTTTTTAAAACTTTTCAATAAAAAAAGAGAATTATTTTTAATGGGATTACTTTTAAAAAAAGTATGCAAACGGAAGTTGGCTGACCACTGTTTCCTAACTCAGAATTCTTGCACAATTGTTATCACTGACTTTAAAAGAAAAAAACAAAACAAAGGATGCTACAGATTAGCTATGCTAACAGCAAATTCTGGTGATGAATATTAAAATAACTAGACCCAAGATGGAGCTGCTAAGAAAGTGATCTGCAAGCTCTCATTAACCCAGAGATTGAAGAACCATAAAAAGCGAACTTCTAAAAATATCAAAGGACGTCACAATTCCCCCAATTACTCAGAAGATTAAATATGTCCAGGAACCATGCATTAAAATGTCAAGTAAGAGAAAGAAAATTATTTCTGTTAGTGGCAAGAATATATGACAAAGCCATGTAGTGTGCAGATTCCACTTTTTATTTTATTTATCTAGCATCAAGCTGCATATTTGTTTTTTAAATGACCACCTGCAGGTTTGCAATCTGAACATGTACAGTATATGTGCACATGTAATTCAATTTTAATGAAAAACTGTTTGTACCTTTCAAAGATCTTTTTGGGGTCTTCTTGCTAGTGTTGTCTGAGGCCAGGGGAACCTCATCAGGATTTCCCCCTTCTTCTTCAATGGCCTGTCAGGAGGAAACACTGTGAGGTTTTATAGCAAGAGAAACTGGTTTCTGAATTGCCCAGAAAAAAAAAAGGCAGCCTTCTCTGCTCTACGTCCCCAATTTCCTCTGTTCACAGTGGATACCCGAACCTATCTCCGTTTTACTTCTCTTCTCTCATAGTCTGATTTATTATTTTCCTATTCCATATTTGCCTGTTAATTTTTCATTCTTATCCCTGCTGACATTATCTAAATCTTCTCTTCCTCTAAACTACGGTACTTCAATTATTTCTGCCAGGCCACCTTTTCTTATTGTAATACTCCCACCTCTGCTTAAGATATATGCTTTCCATTTGCCTTTTTGTCTTCCCCTAATTTTTCCCTCATATTGCCATGAGTGCTTTACAAGCCATTTTAGAAAAGCAGTATATATTTTCCAAACAAGCAAATAACTTCATTGTAAAATCTAATACAGTAGTTCTCAACCTTTTATTCACCATGGACTCCCTTTAAATACCTTGGACCCAAGACCTAACTCAAGATTTAAATAATAACATTTCATCAAGCCTTGGCTGTGATAACATCACAGCTCCCCAGACCACAAGTTGAGAACCCCTGGACTAATAATTTCTCCCTTTCTACGTCTCAACTCACCCAATTTCCCCTACCCATTTCTCTTATTGTTCATCAAACCCTCATCCTTATTGTTGCTAGAATCTCATTATTCCTTTTTCTGGATTTCAATTCCAGCCATCATTTCCCACATAAATTATTTCTAGTCCTACCTTTCTTATTTCCCTCACCTAGCAGTCCCTCCTCCTCTGCAGAACGCTCTGGCTTTCCTTCTCCCTTTCCACTTCCAAAGTCACATTTTCCATTTATATCTTCACTGTCAATAATTTGTCTCAAAGGAGACAAATCTCATAACCTTATTCTGCTGAATCTGACCAAACACCCAACAACAAGTGATCACATATTAACCGTTGCTGTTCCACAGGGATGTATTAAAAGGAGGGATAAGTAGCTACTGAAAGCAACAGGATCAGAATATATTTAAACTACAGCAAAACAAACATCAAATAGAGCATACATTTTTATTCATTCCATTCTCTTTAGGATCCATTCTTTAACTATTGTTACTTATTGCTGTTACTAATTTCAATGGAGCCAGTTGAATCAATCACCATTCTTGGTTCCCAGTGTTTCCTTTTAGCCTAAGATTTAGAGATAGCGTACTCTGAAATTAATATTCAATGATGACAGAATGCCTCTGATTCTGGAGGCTAATGAACAGTAGTTTTTGAAACCTTCATATAAATAATATAGCCTTATGAAGAGTAATGAATTCAGGAAGCCTATGTCTTAGCTTACTAGACTTTTAGTTCCTATTAGCCTTTTCTTCCATGAATGTCACAGTACCAGAATGCAAGTTCATCCACCGAAATTAAATGATGCAAAACTAAAGGCACAGAGAAAGACTCAAATTCACGGAAATTAAGGCTATTACAGTGGAGAGCATAACCACTTCCAAATGCCAGTTGCTGAAAATAAGAACTAGAAAGTGCTAAACATTTGTATCCTACTGGTAGTCTTTCCAGAGACTTTGCAAAAAACAGGATGCCAGATAACAAGGTCCTTTTGCTTGATCCAGCTGATCTCTCCTTAGGGAGATTTATCATGATTACAAAATTGGTCTCCTATATGCACTGCCAATCGTACCATACATCATTAACTGCTAGGTACAAGAGAAGGCTATGTCCCAAAGGTCTTTTTCAAGAGGCAACTGGACTTTCCAGTTTCTTCTTTGAAGACGTTTCATTTAACTTCTTCAGCTCTGACTAGATGGAGGGGAATAGACTCAGGTGATTATTCAGATAACCTTCAGGTGGCCTCAACAACTCAAAGAATGCAAATGACCAGCTGTCTGGAATGAGTATAAATCCTTCCATTCCCCACTATCCAGTCAGAGGTGAAGCAGCTTTTTGGATGAGAAATGAAATGTCTTCAAAGAAAAAATCCAAAAGTTCAGTTGCCTCTTGGAAAAGCGCCTTCGGGACAACCATGACCTGGATGACTGAGAAAATCCACAGACATTAAGAGAAGGCTATGATGCACAGGGCTTTCCAACAGAATAAAGGGTGCTGAACCAAAAGAACTTGTGTTAGTTACATCCCCACTGAGTTCTCCCTACCCATCTTGACTTCCCTTCAAATCACTTCCCTCTTTTGATTTCAACACTCCATCCAGATCCAGTGACTTTGGATTAGATGCTAACCATCATTCTCAGTGGAAAAGGCTGAGGGGTGGGGATGCAGCCCCTCTTTAGAAGATAAGGCTAGCTCAAACCCTGTCCTCCTGTGGATTCAATTCTCAACGTCCTTTGAACCTGGCTGACAGGTGGTGCAATCTGTCATCTCTGGAAGACCAGCAAGTTGGGGCAAGGCTGCCTTGAATGCTGCCCTCCAGAGAGAATGAGCTCAACCTCAGAAAAGTGGCTAATAATGGAAGTTGTGCCAAAGATACCTTTGGGACAACCATGACCTGGATGACTGCTATCTCCATAGACAATGGGAGTTGTGGAGGGCCACCAATTGCTGTGAGGCTGCCTGAGTCCCCTTCCCTCCGGTGAGACGGGGCTTCAGTTCCCATTCTCCTCCTAACTGGTACATGGGAACTGTAATCTGTCATGTCTGGAAAGCTGCTTTAAATCCTTCTTTCTAGTGCTTGTTTCAATATCTATCCCCCTCTCCCTCCCCCCTCAAGGCTGGCTGATGGGAGTTGTATTCTATGGAAAACTGCCTTAAATCCTGCCCCCTAGAGACATAGCACTTCAATCCCCATCATCCCCAAGGCCATTTGATATGAGTTGTAATCCCTGGAAGGCTGCCTTAAATTATGCTGCCCAGAGGCAACACTTCAACCCCCCCCCCCATCATCCCCAAGGCTGGCTGATGGGACCTGTAATCTGTGGAATGCTGCCTTAAATCCTTCCTCCCTCCACTCAGCATTTCAACCCCATCATCCACCAGGCTGTCTGATGGGAGTTGTAATCCCTTGAAGGCTGCCTCCAACAGAGGCAGCACTTCAATCCCCATCATCCCCAAATCTGGTTGATGAGAGTTGTAATCCCTGGAAGGCTGCCTTCACAGCACTTCAACCCCCATCATCCCCAAATCTGGTTGATGGGAGTTGTAATCCCTGGAAGGCTGCCTCCACAGAGGCAGCACTTCAACTCCCATCATCCCAAGGCTGTCTGATGGGAGTTGTAATCCCTTGAAGGCTGCCTCCAACAGAGACAGCACTTCAATCCCCATCATCCCCAAATCTGGTTGATGGAGAGTTGTAATCCCTGTAAAGCTGCCTCCACAGCACTTCAACTCCCATCATCCCCAAGGCTGCTTGATGGGAATTGTAATCCCTGGAAGGCTGCCTCCACAGAGACAGCACTTCAACCCCCATCATCCCCAAGGCTGGCTGATGGGAGTTGTTATCCCCGGATGGCTGCCTCTAGCGAACCCGCACTTCACGACGCTGCCGGGATGGGCCTTGTAGTCCTCGGCCCCGAGCTTTCCCTGCTCCTTTCCCGCGCGGCGGCCGAGAAGCTCACGCTTTGCAGCCGCTCGAGGAGGACGCTCTTGTTGCCGCCCGTGTCCAGGTTGCGGCGCTTCAGCTCGGCCCGGAGGTCGATCACCCGCAGGTCGCTCAGGCGCCGCCGAGGGGTCGAGGACGCGGCGGGGGTCGTCCCGGAGCCGCCCGCTGAAGGAGCCGCCAGCCCCGCCGCTGTTGTTGCCGCCGCCGCCACCGCCGCCTCGTCTTCACCAACGGGCCCGGCCGGCCCTTGCGCTTCCTCCGCCATCCGCGAGAGCTTCCAGGCGCCGCTTTTCCTCACATGAAGCGACCGAAACAAATCGCGGGGCAAAAATCACGGCGCCGGAGCAAAAAAAAAACAAAACTATACGGCTTCCCTTGTTTTTTGTTTTTTTTCGCCCCTCGCCGCAGTCGGCCCCCCCTCTACGGCCCGGTTCTTTCTCCCCCTCAGACAAAATGGCGGGAAGGCCTAACACCGAGAGACAAGCACGGCCTCGGGAGAGGGGCGCTCAAGCTGCGCCTGCGCAGAAGGAAGGGCGGGAGGGCGGGGGAGGAAGAGATGACCGAAGAGGAAGAGGAACATCCTGCGCACGCGCGGCAGCCCGAAACTCGCTGGCCTCGCGGAGTCGGGAAGAGTGCGCGCACAGGAGCGAGGGAGGGAGGGAGCGTGTGGGAACTCGGCGCGCACGCGCGAGCGAGAACCCGGCGTCCCTTCCACCCCCTTTAACTATAGAGCTAAGCGAGTTAAGAGCAGAGTTTCCCCATCCTGGCTGGGGAATTCTGGGAGTTGAAGTCCACGTGCTTTAAAGTTGCCAAGTTTCAAGAAACATTGAATTCAAGGGACTCACTGAACCTCCACGTTTCTTGCGGTGGGGATTTTTCATTTAGTGACCGCTCAGTTACAACGGCACTGAAAAAAGTGACTTATGACTATTTTTCACACTTAGGCCGTTGCAACATCCCCACGGTCATGTGATTTACATTTGGATGCTTGGTGACTGACTCATATTTATGACGGTTGCAGACAGTGTCCGGGGTCGTGTGATCCCTTTTGCGACTTTCTGATGAGCAAAGTCTTTGGGGACGCCAGATTTACTTAACAACTGCAGCCAGAAAGGTTGCAAAATGAGGCAAAACGCACTTAACTGTCTCAGCTCCCAGTTGAAATAATGAGCTCAATTGTGGTCATAAGTCAAGGACTACCTGAACTTTGGAGTGCTAGGATTTCGAATTTCCTTAAGGCTTTTTCTACTTTATTTGTTTAAATATCTGGAGATTCTCAGTCATCCAGGTCATGGTTGTCCCATGTCAAAATTTTTTTTACTACTGGTTCTGTGGGCATGGCTTGGTGGGCGTCGACGGGGAAGGATACTGTAAAATCTCCATTCCCTATCCACCCACCCACCCACCCACCTATCATTCAGCCATGGTGGCACAGTGCTTAGAATACAGTATTGCAGGGTGACTTCGCCCACTGCCTGGAGTTCAATCCTGACCAGCTCAAGGTTGACTCAGCCTTGAGGTCGGTAAAATGAGGACCCAGATTGTTGGGGAAAATATGCTGACTCTGTAAACTGCTTAGAGAAAGGGCCGTAAAGCACTCTGAACGGGTAGACTGCTTCAAGTGCTATTGCTAGAGTGCTAAATGCTATCTGAGGTCTCCCACAGGTACAAGGTGAGAAAAATCACTTTATATTATTATGAGAGAGCTCAAACATATCGGGTTTGGAATGTGTTGTTCAATTGGCCAGCTTCATTTGAGTCATCAAGCATCTATAGAGCATGCTCAGCAACTATTCATATACTATATAAACGTTCAGAGCCTCCCATAATATTCTTAGCATGATCTGTTAATGCCTAATTGCATATTCAGGAAGTGTGTTTCCCATATTATAATGATTTTTCGGATTATTAAATTTAAACTTTTGGGGCATTTCTCGTGTCTGGCTGCTTTGAAGTGGTTCTTATCAGAAATCAGATTCTCGCTTTGTTGAATCAAAGAAACTAGAAACATTAATCAAAGCTGCTCCTTGTTACTGAAAACAGTTACAGGTAGTCCTCGACTTATGACTACAATGGAGCCAACATTTCCATTGCTAAACAAGTCAGTTAAGTGAATTTTGCCCCATTTTACGACCTGTCTTTCCACAGTTATGTGAATCACTGCAGTTGTTAAGTAACACGGTTGTTAAGTGAATCTGGTTTCCCCATTGACTTTGCTTGTCAAAAGGGGATCCCATTGTCCTGGGACACTGCAACCGTCATAAATACATGCCAGTTGTCAAGTGTCCAAATTTTGACCATGTGACCACAGGGATACTATAAATGGTCGTGTGAAAAACAGTCTTAAGTCACTGTTGTAGCTTTGAATGGTCACTAAATGAAGTCAAGGACTACCTGCATTCAGACAGACCCTCTTCTCCTGCCCCCATCAGTTTTATTTGCAAGGGAAAAAAATGACAACATATTAATGTGGAAAAAAGCAAGATTTTAGACCTGGGCAGGAAAAACTGAAGGTACAAGTATAGATTAGGCAAAATCTGGCTCAAAAACAGTAACTGTGAGAGGGACTGTTGGAAGAAATATCCTTCTGGGTTCAGTTCCAATGGGGGAAAAGACACTGGATTCATGGAAGTTGCTTGGAAAGGTTTATTGATGAACAGGATCACATGGCTTGAGTTCCTGAGCAGAAAAAGGGCAGACATGCTGAGAGTGCCTGGGTTTTATGCCCTCTGTTATGCCCTTTGAGCTTGTATTCTGATTGGTTATCAGACTCCCATGGTCAACTTTGTAAGCTGTCTGTGTCCCAGGCTTGGTTGAGCCTTGCTGGGTGATGATGTAATGAAAAGGTTTTGGGCAATTCCTATTAAGGCTCTGCTATTGACAAAGATGGGGGGTGGGGTGAGTTTCTGCCTCCCGTTTAGGGGAAATATTCTGCCCTTTTAATATTTCCTAAAATATCTCATTTTCCTAGGAGAGGGGTGGGTGCTAACTTCCTACAGGACCTTGGATTCCTAGTGGACGATCATTTAAATTTTTTACCTGAGTCAGCAGCATGTGGCAGCAACCAAAAAAGCTAATAAAATCCTTTGTTGTATAAGCAGAGACATAGAATCAAAATCAAAATTAATACCGCTTTATAAAGCCTTCGTAAGGCCACACCTGGAATACTACATCCAGTTTTGGTCACATTACAAAAAAAGATGTTGAAAGTTTGGAAAAAGTGCAAAAAATAGCAAACTATGATTTAAGGGCCTGGAAACTAAATCACATGAAGAACGGTTGCAGGATTTTGAATTTGGCTAGTCTAGAGAAAAGAAGGCTATTTGCGCATTTTTAAAATTCTATTTTTAGTCAGCACCATTCCCTATTCAGGAAAGGACATGGGAGAGGAAAAAAACGCGCGCACGCGCACATAGACGCGTCCGCGGCTCCCTATATTAAGTCGCCTCCAAGGCGGGCCAAGCTAATGCTCAAGGCGCATGCGCTCCCAGGCTCTCTTTCGTTTCTCCGCTTTTTCTTCCGCCGTTCCCCTTCACGTCTCGCGCGCGCTCCCTCGCGCGCCCCCGCCCGCCTCTTTTCCCCCCAATTAGGGCCGTGTTAAAAGCAGAACGCACATGCGCAGCGATCCTTCACCAGGCCAGTCCTGCGCGTGCGCAGAAAGAGCAAGCTCGCCCGCCATTTTATGCGTGCCGGGAGCGCTCGCGCGCCCCTCATAGACGTTACCGTTTACAGAAATTTGTTTTTTTTTTTTTAAAAAAAAATTTTTTCGGGGGGTGGGGCTTAATTCGGTATTTCTTTTTTTTTTTTTGAGAGCCAAAATTTTGCGCGAGAAGCCTGTCTTCCCTTATGGCGGCGGAGAATCAGGCCGGGCTCGCCGCAGAAGCGACGGTTTCCCTCAGCGGTGGCGACTCGGAAAGCTTCGGAGGCGGGATGACCCGGAGGCGCCTGAGCGACCTGCGGGTGATCGATCTGAGGGCTGAGCTGAAGCAGCGCAACCTGGACACGGGAGGCAACAAGAGCGTCCTTCTCGAGCGGCTCCGAAAGGTAAGAAGAGCGCGGAGCCTTCTCGGGTAGGGTTGGCGGGGCCGAAGGGGTTAAATCCTCTGCGCATGCGCCGCAGCGCATCTTTCGCCTCCGGGATTTGGCGAAACGTAGACTCTATAAAAACTGAAGAGTCGCCTTCGGAACCGCGCATTGAGGGATTCCTGCGAAATTCGAGGCTGCTGCTTGAATCCTCATCAGTTCCTGAGAATTGCCTGGTAACTATAACTATTTTCAGGGGAATTATGCCAACAATGTATGGTGGTGTAACTGAAATATTTATCTTTTAGCAAATGGAATGGAAGCCCAGTTCAAGTTACGTTTTCAAAACGATTAATAACCCCAATGTATGATGGTTTGCCTTCAGCATTTGTGGGTGCTCCATCACTAAAGGTTTTTAAGAAGCCATTTACGGGATCTGAGATGACATATAGGGTCTCCTGCTTGAGGGGGGGGGAGGTTGGACTAGAAGACCTCCAAGGTCCCTTCCAACTCTATTATTCTGACAGCTAAGGGAGCTACATAAGTCTCCCAACCTATTATGGTTTCTGGAGAGGGAAAGATTCAAATCCAGCTGGATCTCAGGGAGAGGCAGTCTGTGTAATCTTCTTAACAAAGAGTACAGGACAGGAGGCCTTTGATATTGCCGCCGCCTGTGTCTCTGTGTGTGTTTTTTCTGGTTTTCCTTTCTAATTGGCAGCTTTGGGCTTTCCTGGTGGTCTCCTATCCAAGCACTAAGAAGGTCGATCCTACTTAGCTTTTGGTGGGGAGACTCAACTAATGTCTGCTCCCTGCTTCAACTAAAGTGGCTGTATACACCTAACATTCTGTAACAAAAGTAAGGAAATCATATTATGGCAGGTGTGTTCAACCTTGGCAGCTGTAAGACTTGTGGACTTCAACTCCCAGAATTCCCCAGCCAACGTTGGCTAGGGAATTCTGGGAGTTGAATGCCGCAAGTCTTAAAGGTTGCCAAGGTTGGACACACCTATATTAATGGTTAATGGGTGATATGATTCTGGCTGCTGGTTGAATTATAACAATTCTATTTCTTGCATTTGGCTACATTATGTTTTGATTCTCCTTGACTACCTCTTTTCAATTGCTGCAGTCACAGCAAAAAAAAAAGTGATCCTTGAACAGTGGCCTGTTAGCTTTTCTAGTTTGTGGTAGCTGAAACCTAGTAGCAACTGTGGGAGATAAGCAGTGTAACATTTGAAATATCACCTGGTGCTTACATTTTTCTTCTTACCCTTTTTATTTGAAGATTTGTAACTTGACAGATTTTGATAATGAACAACATAATAATAAATAAATAATAAAACCATGGTATGTCAGGGAAAAAATTCTCAAAAGAAATCCTTTTCAGGGTTCTTTCCATTCTCTTGTTTCACATCTGAATATTGATCTTGTAGATAAGAATCAGCAGGGAAAAAATGCCATAATAAATCAGTTTTTAAAACAGGCATGTCCAACCTGCAGTTCATGGGTCACATGTGGCAAGTAATGCGACCCCACAAGGTATTTATAAAAAATAGAAAAAAATAAAATAAAGATATGCATCCTAAGACAAGTCCTCCTCACCCAGTGTGGCCCAAGCAAGACAAAAGGTTGGACATCAATGCTTTAAAATAGTGGTCCTCAACTCCTGGACTGTGAACTGGTCCTGATCTGTGGCCTGTTGGGAACTGGGCTGCATAAGCGGCGGGCAAATGTGAAGCTTCATTTGCACTGGCACTGGAGCTAGGATGCGCACATGAAACCATCATCACACCCTCCCCAGTGCTGCCAGTCCGAACCCAGAAAGGGTGGAAATTTTGGGCTCAATTGAGGTTGTAAGTTGAGGACCACCTGTATATATTGAAGAGGTCTAAGGTATCTCTCATTAGGAAAAGGTTTATAGCTAAGAATATAGTTTTTAGGAAAGAGAACAAAGATGATTAGGGGACTGGAGGCTAAAACATAGGATGAACGGTTGCAGGAACCTGGGTATGTCTAGTTTAATGAAAAGAAGGACTAGAGGTGACATGATAGCAGTCTTCCAATATCTCAGAGGCTGCCCCAAAGAAGAAGGAGTCAAGCTATTCTCCAAAGCCCCTGAAGGCAGAACAAGAAGCAATGGGTGGAAACTAATCATGGAGAGAAGCAACTTAGAACTAAGGAGAAATTTCCTGACAGTGAGAACAATTAATCAGTGGGAACAATTTGCCTCCAGAAGTTGTAAATGCTCCAACACTGAAGGTTTTAAAGAAGATGTTGGATAATCATTTGTCTGAAGTGGTGTAGGGTTTCCTGCTTCAGTTGGGGGTTGGACTAGAAGACCTCCAAGGTCCCTTCTAACTCTGTTATTCTATTCTATTCAGAGAATTTAAAATGTCACCATCCTCGTGTGTGGAGGGTTTATATGTTGAATACTGTGTGGTTTTGGTTGCTGTGCTTGAAAAATTATATAACTGGAGAACATGTGACCAGAATAGCCAGAAAAATTATGGGCTCAGGCTTTTCCATCTATAATAAAAGATTTAGAATACTTTAGCTTGGTTAGATAGAAGGAAATGATTGAGGTGTTTAAAATCATGCAAAGGATTGGGAAAAGATTTAACCTAGACTCATTTGTACAATTTATCTGTGGAGTTTATTATTGTGGATTATGATGATAGCTACTCACAGAATATAGCTTGAAAAGTGGATTGGATACATTTCTGGAAGAGAGGACAGTACAGGTAGTTCTCGACTTATGAAAAACAAGTGAGCCCAATATTTCTGTTTCTAAGTGAGACATTTGTTGTCAATTTTGTCCCATTTTACGACTTCTCTTGCCACAGTTGTTAAGTGAATCACTGCAGTTGATAACATAATTGTTGAGTGAATCTGGCTTCTGCACTGATTTTGGAAAAGGTAATCACATGACCTTGGGAATATCAAGGTTCCAAGTAACAGACCCAACACAATCAAAACTCTGAGGCCTAGGAGTTCCTCAAAGTACAGATTTATTAGGCATGTCATATTGGCACATCTGGTGAAAACCCAATTCTAAAGGTCCTATCCAAATTAAAAGTCAAAAGTTCTCCCAGGAGAAAGAATTTTATTTTGGGTACAAGTCCCCAGCTATCTATATTCCCCCCTTCCTGTTCCCACAGCTCCAAGCAGTGTAGCTGTGGCAGCCCTGAAGATGCTCGAGAAATGGCTTCAGGATTGACAGGGACACAGCAACGGTCATAAGTATGAGCCAGATGCCAAGCATCTGCATTTTGATCACATCCTAGGGATGCTGCAAAAGTCGTATGTGAAAAATGGTCATAAGTCCCTTCGTAACTTTGAGCGGTCACTAAATGAACTGTCGTAAGCTGAGGACTACCTATATATCAGGGTATTCGTCTTCAAGGTTCAGTATTACCTCTGGGCTGAGAATGTGTCTCTATGCCAGTTGCAGAGCATTGAAAGGGAACTAGGGAAATGTCTCTATCTGCTGCTTGCCTGCAGGCATCAGGCTCTCTAGCCTGAGGAAGTACCAGCTGGACTGAGATGTATGTTGGCCTGATGCAGCCGAACGGTTCTTGTCATGCTTGGTGCTAGAGATGTAGGCTTGTTTGCCTCCCTAGGTAGAAGGGAGAGCTGCCTCTAGGAAGCAAATAAATAGAAATACAGGCAGCCCTCGACTTAAACAACAGTTCTTTTAGTGACTGTAATAGTTACAAAGGTACTGAAAAAAGTGACTTATGACCACCGTTGCAGCATCCCTATGGTCACGTGATTTACATTCGGATGCTTGACAGCTGACTCACATTAATGACGGTTGCAGTCTCCCAGGGTCATGGGATCACCCTTTTGCGACCTTCCGACAAGCAAAGTCAACGGGGAAGCCAGATTCGCTTAGGAACCGTGTAACTCACTTAACAGGTTCAGTGATTACCTTAAGAAAGGTGGCAAGAAAGGTCGTAAAGTGGGGCAAAACTCACTTAATGTCTCACTTACCAACATAAATTTTGGCCTCAACTGTAGGTCATAAGTTGAGGACTACCTGTAGTCTGAGCCATGTTGGGTTAGGCCAGAAGTCTATCTTAGTCCCAACTTTCTCTTTTGCAAATCAACAACAGCTGTTCATGTCTGTCAGCCGATTGTGGAGACAGAAAATATCATGCAGGCTTTTCTCTATGAACTTATAGAGGCCACGCTTTAGGTGCCATTCCCTGTTTTCCTTCTGTCCATATGACATGAGATAAAATTCCCACAACACTTGTCTTATGCCCTAGGTCAGGGGTGTCAAACTCAAGGCCCAGGGGCCAGATCTGGTCCATGGGGTACTTAGATCTGGCCCGTGGGGCTACCCTGCAAACAGCAAAGGACTGGCCTGTGGTGCCTCTGCTAGTGAAAACGGAGCTCAGGAGGACTGTGTGCGGCCCTCCCGAGCTCTGTTTTTGCTGGCAGAGGGTTGCAGGAGGCCATTGCAGCTGAAAACAGAGCTTGGGAGCCTGTTTTTGCTGGCAGAGCGCTCGGGCCACCACAGGTGCCCCCAACACGAGTGACGTCAAGCTGGCCACGCCCACCCTGGCTCCCCAAGATCATCGAACACATCCCTGAGGTAAGCCCTCAATGAAATCAACTTTGACAACCTAGGGCCTACGTAGTAAGGTTGTATTACTATTATCCTACTCATCTTTCCTATTACCCTTAGCATCTTATGACTATCACTTTGTTCTTTGTATCTTATGACTTACACTGATTGCTTTTATTTAGTATCCTATGACTATCACTGAGTGTTGTATCTTATAGTTTATGATGATTGTATTTTATGATTATGATAATGATTTGTCTCTTTTACTTGTATGTACTGGAGTGAAATTTCTTGTGTGTCCAATCACACTTGGCCAATAAAGGGTTCTATTCTATTCTAAGTCAATGGCCATCATGAATGGAACCCTGTGGTATTTTCTGCCAAATTCAATACTGTCTGTTTACCATGCTGACTTTGTCTCTTTCTAACAGGCTATTGAGGAAGAAGGAGGACACCCCGATGAGATTCCAGTGGTGTCTGAAATAATCCCCAAGAAAGTGCCAAAAAGAAGCAGTAAAGGTATGCAAGGAAATAGATAAAGGTGAAGGGTTAAATTGGTTAATAGACATCAAAGGTATGTAGAGTGCACTGTTCCTAAGGAGGAAAAATACAGGGAGTATCCTGCAAGTAAGAATAACCCAAGGCAAACAGAGGTATACATAGGAGACCTGAAGGGTATAATAAAGGGTTAACTTTTGAGTGGTTCACTGCAAGTGAGGTTAGAGTAGATAGTGTTAGGAATGAACCCCATAATTACCAAGAGATATTGTCCAAGGTCATTGCCTAAGGAACAAGGAGATAAATGGAGGAAGCCAAAGTTAAAGAGAATGATAGGCAGGCAGATAAACCAAACTGAGGAAACTGAAGAGAGAAAGTAACAGTATCCAGCCAAGAGATGGTAAACAGGATGTAATGGAGATTAATGAGACAGAGTGTACAGAGGCAGGGGTCGTTCCAGCAGTTTTAGTAGTAAATGTACTCGTAGCGTGTGTAGCAATGAGAGTAGGAACTGAAGCTGGAGGCAAGTCCATAATGGAAACAGAGCATCCTGAATATGGTAAAGCATTCAGCTGTTCACCTTTAAATGGGAGGAGTGTCAGGGTAATGATGATTTAAAGCTGACCAGCCCTTTAAGACTGAGGATTACATCAGGGTTATTGCCCTTTAAGAAGCTGCCTATATAAGGGAGGCCATTTGAGGGCATCTCTCTCCTTGTATATCACACTCCTTGTCGCGTGTATATGCATTGTAGTCCTCTGTGTAGAGTTGAAGAAGACTGATTGATTGCCTGGCTTTGCTTAGCACGTGTATGTGTGTGTGTGTGTACGTATGTATGTATGTATGTATGTATGTATGTCTTGTATATGAACCACAGTTTGAAAGACCTCTGTGTACTGTATTTTGCTCCTGGGTTGTAGTCACGCTGTAAACACTCTGGCATGTTGTAACTTTGAACGGTAACTAAACGGTAACTAAATGAACTGTTGTAAATTGAGCACTACTTGTAGATAGATACAGTAGATAGATAGATGCTAGGTAGGTAGATAGATAAAGTATGTATGTAGGTAGATAGGTAGGTAGATGATAGATAGATAGATAGATAGATAGATAGATAGATAGATAGATAGATAGGGGAGTGGTGCGATGGCCTAGAGGTGGAGCTCTCGCCTCACAATCAGGAGGATGTGAGTTTGATCCTAGGTAGAGGGCAGATACTTCTCTTGGCACAGGTAGAGCATCTGGCCAGTAAACACTCAGTTCCATTCCGTTGCCCAGACTGCACCCCACAAGGGATTATGGGATCATTAAAAAGAGATGATGACAGATGTGGAGATAGATAGATAGATAGATAGATAGATAGATAGATAGATAGATGGATGGATGGATAGATAGAATTGTGTGTGTGTGTGTGTTTGCTCAAGGATTCTGTTCTTTTTAGGGCGGAGGCTTGAGGAAGAAGGAGTAGAGGACAACGGCCTTGAAGACGAATCCGGAGATGGACAGGTATTGCGAACAAACGTAGGCTACCAGATGCCCCGTAAGACTTCTACGTCGGAACCCCAGCAACTATTATATATGTGGCTTTTTTTTTCTTTTTGCAGGAGGATATTGATGCAAGTTTGGATAACTTGCAGGATATTGACATGATGGATATTAGTGTGTTAGATGAAGCAGTCATAGATAACAGCAGTGGTGTAGACTGCCGAGAGGATAGCAGTGCTGATAGTAGACTTGACTCCCTCTTTGACAGTAAGGAGAGTGCTGATGCAGAAAGGCGAGGACTTCCAGAGCAGCTGACAGGAGGTGCTCTGGCTAACATGGAGGCAGCCCTATCCTTAACAGACATGCCAGAAGAATCCAGAGAAATACCAGTAGCCATGGTATGCACCTTCTTTGGGAGTAGATTTATTCGCCATCCTTTTAAACGTTTCATTTTTTATTTTTTCGTTTTCTTTCTCCTCTCCCCTTGAAAGGACGTAAATGACCCAGGATTGAAAAAATAAGCTCCCTTCTTATCCCCTCCACCTTTACGTGTGTGTGTGTGTGTGTGTGTGTGTGTATGAATCCATAGCCATGGCATTCTTGTTTGCAGCTTCTAGTTTTTCAGTGCATGCTTTGTTTAGAAGCCCCAGAAAGTTTTATCAATGAAATGCTGCGTGCATGCGTGTCCCCTCCCCCGTGTGTGTTTCCATTCACTCATTTTCATGTGTGTAGAAGAAGGTGGATAGGGATGCTTAGCTCACTGCCGCGACTCGTGAGTCAGTGGAAGGGAAATCTTGGTCTTGCAACCATATTAGTTGTGTTTTCGAAAACTAATAAATGTTTTGGTTTGGAATGGTGGTGGCAAAATAATATGTGAGTGAAAGTTTAGTTACTAAACATGCTTTTTTTGCAAATGATTTGTGAACAGATTCTAAAGTACCGGGAGTCCTTGACTTGCAACAGTTCATTTAGTGACCGTTTAAAGTTACAATGGCACTGAAAAAAGTGACTTGTGACCATTTTTCACAGTTACAATCTTTGCAACATCCCCATGATTATATGATAAAAGTTCAGACACTTGGCAACATACTTATGACCGTTGCAACGTCCCGTGGTCATATGATCACCTTTTGCGACCTTCTGGCCAGCAAAGTCAATGGGGAAGCGAGATTCACTTAGCAACAGAGGTTATTAACTTTATCAACTGTAATGATTCACTTAACAACTATGGCAAGAAAGGTCGTAAAATGGAACAAAACTCATTTAACAAAGTCTCACTTAACAAGAAATTTTGGGCTCAGTTGTGATTGTAAGTCAAGGACTATCTGTATGTTTGTTTTACAGGTAGTCCTTGATTTACCACCATACTTGAGAGCAGAATTTCCATTGCTAAGCCCAGCCGGTTGTTAAGTGACTGGCGCCCAATTTTACGACCCTTTTGCCTTGGTTGTTAAATGAATCATGCCGCCATTAGGCAAATTTGGCCTCCCCCACTGACTTCATTTTTTGGAAGATGGCTGTGAAGGTCACAAATGGTGATCCCATGATCCCACCATCAAAAATGCATGCTGGTTGCCAAGTATTCGAATTTTAATCATGTGGGGATGTTGTGCTCATCAGATGTGAGAATCAGTTGTAAATCACGGTTTTTGGTATCATAACTTTGGTTCGCTAAACAAATGGTTGTAAATTGAGGACTACCTGCAATTGGGATGTTCAATTCTGTGACTGTAGCCTTTTAACTAGATTGAAATTGTGGGGCAGGGAAGGATCAAGAGCCAGCCTGAACTGTTGAATGCAAATTTGTGTCATGGGTAGGGTGGAATGGATTTTAAATTCCTCTTTGCAAACCTCCATCCCTGCCAATGAAAAGAATTATTTAGGTTTGACTTAGGTGTGAATCTAGCCAATAGTTTATTCAGCGCACAAAAAGGATGAAGCAAATCACGCTTTAGCATAACCTTCAACTTTTATTTTGATGAAAAACCCACTTGGGTTGACTTCTGAAGCCGTGGATTTTAAACTTGCCTTCTGGACAATTCGGGAATTGGAAGCTTTATGAGGACTGTTGGGCATTCTGGATAATTTATGAGAATGTTCTTTCCCTTCCCCCCCAGTGTTCTTTTGATCCTGTGATAGAAGCACAGGACTCAATTGTGACAAAGCAGGGTGTCTCATGAAGACCTGAGTCCCGTCTCAGTTGAAACAGGACTTTTCCTGCTTTCAAGCTTAGCCTTCTCCCTTTTCTAAAAGCCACAGCCATCCCTAGGCCTAAAGAAAAAAAAAATCCAAAGCCTCAAATCTTCCCTGGTTCTCCCCTATATTAGTTTCCTCAGTTCAGTGTTTGTCAACCTTGGTAGCTTTAGGACGTGGGGACTTCAACTCCCAGAATTCCCTAGCTAGCCATGTTTTGGGAGTTGAAGTCCGCACATGCTAAAGGACTTTTGCCATTGTGTGCCAAAAGTGGGGGAATTGCGGGGTGTGTGTGTGTGTCACGTGCACGTGCTCACACCCATAATTCAATGCCCCCCCGCCCCAGTGCTCCAGTAGTCCGGTAGCCCATTTTTCACCCTCCCCAGGCTCCAGAGGCTTTCTTGGAGCCTGGGGAGGGCGAAAATGGCTTCTCCCCCCCACCCCCCAGAGGCCCTCCAGAGGCCAGAAACGGCCCGTTTTCCAACTTCCAGTGGGACCGAAAGGCCTGAAAATCAGCTGGCCAGCACATGCATGCATGCTGGAACTGAGCTGGGGAAATGCTCGCGTGCCCATAGGTTCACCATCACGGTCCTAAAGTCTCCAATGTTGAGAAATACTGCCTTAGTCATAAAGTTTGAAAATGCACCAAAATGAACGACTGTTAAGAGAAACTGCCTGTCCTGGGCTAACAGATATTGCCCCGATTCTCCTTTCTTCCTTCAGCTCCTTATACAGGCAGTCCTCGACTTACAACCACAATTGAGCCCCCAACATATGTTGCTAAGGGAGACATTTGCTAAGTGAGTTTTGCCCCAATTTGGCGACCTTTCTCGCCACAGTTGGGAAGCGAATTGCCGCAGGGGTTGAGTCAGTCAGGTGGTTAAGTGAATCTGGCTTCCCCCTTGACTTCGCCAGTCAGAAGGTCTCAAAAGGGGATCACATGACCCCGGGACGCTGCCACGGGTCATAAATACGAGTCAGTTGCCAAGCGTCTTTTGAGTTTTGATCATGTGACCTTGGGGGAATGCTGCCACGCAACGGTCCCAAGGCCCCTTTTTAAAGCATCGCTGTAACTGAACAGTTACCAAGTGAACGGTTTTAAGTCGAGGCGTACCTGCATGCAATCTTGTCCTCTGGGCAGATGTAAGAAAATAGGGGCCCACTTCATGGAGAAGACTTCCACGGATGGCTGGGCCATCGAACGCGCTGGGCGGGAACAAGTCCCTGAGGCCCTGTTGTTGCAAGTTAATAAATCTCTCTTAACGTTGGATACGAAGGGCTGCAATTAGGTGTGTTCTTTTCCAACTCGGCTCTCCCGCCTTCCCGCTCCAGGTTAGCAAGCAGAAGGCAAGCAGCAATTTGCTTAAGGTATTTTCACAATCAAGGGGCGTTACGTAGGGCTGGGCTGCGCTTCAGAGCTGAAGCCACCAACAGATTTCGGAGTCGATGGAGATTCTCCCAAGGATGCTTTTTTCAAGAGGCAACTGGACTTTCTTGTTTTTTTTCTTTGAAGACGTTTCACTTCTCATCCAAGAAGCTTCTTCAGCTCTGACTGGATGGTGGGGAATGGAAGGGTTTGTATTCCTTGCAGACAGCTGGACACTTGCATCCTTTTAGAGAGTCGTTGAGGCCACTTGGAGGTTTAATCTATGTCCTCAGGGTCACCTGAGTGGTGCAAATGGGTGTGGAGCCTCCTTGGAACTGCTGAAAGGACCGTGTTGTAGATGGGAGATAGATGATGTTGTATCCCTCCCCCTCCGTTGAGAGAGGGCTGTTCAATTTTGACATAGATAGCCCCTTTGACCCCTCTTTCAAACCAAGCTGTCCTCTCTGTCTGAAATGTGGACTTAATTGTTTTCAAAAGAGTGGACTTTAATCTTTTAAATGCAGACGGACTGCTGGATCTAGGCCTGATGGGTTTTTTCTCCTCTGTTGTGCCCTTTATGGAGACATTTAGTGAGATTCTCAGTCATCCAGATCACCGTTGTCTCAAAGGTGCTTTTTCACGCAGAGCTGAAGAAGCTTCTTGGATGAGAAGCAAAAGAAAAACCAGAAAGTCCAGTTGCCTCTTGGGGTGGGGGGGAAGCACCTTTGAGACAGATTTTGGCGTGCGGGTGGCTGGGTGCACCACACCTCTTGGTGAATCGGTAAGAAGGTCACCTGAGGTTAGGCTACTGGATGAACTCGGGAAAAGATGCCGCTTCTGCAAGAGGAAGGTTGAGTGCCTGCGCTGTTTTGGCTTTAGGATCCAAAATCCAGGACAGGCAGTCCTCGACTTAACAACCACAATGGAGCCCCAAATTTCTCTTGTTAAGTGAGACATTGGTTCAATGGATTTTTGCCCCATTGTACACCTTGCCACATTCGTTAAGTGAATCACGGCAGCCGTGAAGTTAAGTAACACCGTTGTTAAGTGAACGTGGCTTCCCCTCTTGGCTTTGCTTGTCAGAAGGTCGCAGATGCTGAACACATGACCCCCAAGGCACTGCAACCGTCGTGCAAATGTGTCTGCCAAACGTCGGAATTTTGATCACATGGTTGCCGCAAAGGTCGTAACTATGAAAAACGGCCATAAGTCACCTTTTTCCAGTGCTGGTTGTAACTTTGAATGGTCATTAAATTAACTGTTGTAAGTCGAGGACGTGTATCCCTGTTGGTGGTGTTTGGCTTATCGTTTCCAGATCAGGCCGAACCAGCAGATATCTCCATGAGTGTTTCTGATGTGCTTCGCGACTCAAGTCTCTGAGCTGTTGGCATGCTTTTGAGTGTTTGGCTTGTTGCCTTGTTGCTTTTGGCTTGTATAAAGGGCAATCCAACCTGTATAAAAATGATAGAGATCCTGTTTCCAGCCTCACGTTCACTAAGGATGGTGGATTCTGTAAGTTCCAGCAATCGTGATTGGCCTGGCCTAGGATCTCCGATCCCCAGACAGTTTGAAACCTGGTAGGAATGCAAAAGGAAAACAACAGCATCAACCATTGAAGCATCCCCATCAAAAGACAGTTCTCATTTTGTCCCATCATGTTTTATTTCTTTTCCGCTCCATTTATTTTATATATTTATTATTTGAGAAAGCGAGCAGATTTGTGTGGTGGCTACCAATCATATTTGGGTGGGGGGGATAATGGATCGAGGAGAGAGCGACTGATTTCCGGGGCCTGACATTAGTGAAAGAATGTCGAGCTTTTCAGGAAATGTGATGATTTTTTTTTAAAATCTTTTTCAGGAAGAGACTGAAGAGGCTAGTAACACCATAGATCTATCATCTGCTGATTTTGCAAGCCTGAAGGTATTTGAACTTTAGAAAGAAGTTAATAATATAAGCAAAGAGGTTTGACACTGTTTTTTAGTTCTCTGTTCTTCCCACAGGGAAAAAAAAATCCTGTACTGTTGCAAAACTGCTCTTTTTTTTTGTTAGAACAAGAAAGTGTTATGTTCTAAACCAGGTTATGTTCACACTGTGGTTTATGCAAGCTTCCATCAGATTTAGCTGCTTTGTCCTCCATTCCTGGCACGAATGTGGCTATAGGAATATTTGGGAGTTTGCAACAATGCTATGAGTTTGGAATTTTTTCCTTGGAGAAAAATTTAGATTTTTTTACTTCTACATCAGAACTGGAGTTCTGTTGCAATTGGGTATTGAAGAAATGTTGGAAATTTCCTGCCTAAATAAGAATTGTGAATATGTATTTAAATTGTATTTGGGCACCTGTACAGGCAGTCCTTGACTTAGAACCACAATTGAGCCCAAAATTCCTGTTGTTAAGTGAGCGTTGCCCCATTTTACAATCTCTCTTGCCACCGTTGTTAAGTGAATTACCACAGCTTATAAATTAGTAACCCGGTTGTTAAGTGTATCTGTCTTCCCCATTGACTTTGCTTGTCAGAAGGTCACAAAGCGTAATCACATGACCCCGGGACACTGCACCCGTCATAACTATGAGTTGCCAAGCATCCGAATTTTGTTCACATGACCATGGGGATGCTGCAACGGTCGTAAGTGTGAAAAATGGTCTTAAGTCCCTTTTTTTGGTGCTGTTGTAACTTTGAACGGTCACTAAATGAACGGTTATAAATTGAGGACAACCTGTATTCAGAAATCTTCATAGCCTCCTTGACAGAAACATTTCCTGGTGCCCCAAACAATTCTTTTGACTTGCAAGTTATCAAAAAGCAACCTTGAAATTAAGTAGCCAATAGCAAAAAATGTTTGGGTTTCATTAAAGCAATACTCCACTTACGAGTGCAATTGGGATTGGGATTTGGTTGCTATGCGATGTCATTCAGCGAGTGATCACATGACTAGACCTGGTTTTACCACCATTTTTACCATGTTGTTAAGCGAATCATCTGGTTGTTAAGGGAATCGCTCAGTCATTAAGGAAATCTGGCTTTCCCAATCGACTTGGCTTTTCGGAAGCTGGCTGGGAAGGTCGCAATCATGTGACTGAAAAATGCAACAGCCATCATGATTGTGAGCTGGATGTCAAACATAGTACGATGGTCATAACTATAGGAGGATGACTTGTAAATGCCATTTATTGACGTAGTGTAGAACAGAGCCCCCCCCCCCCAACCTTTTGGCCACCAGGGACCGGTTTCCATGGGGGGAGGTTTTTCCATGGACCGGAGGGGGCGTAGTTTCACGTGTTGCTGTTCTGTCCCCGTACCATCACACACCCAACCAGCCAGCCGAGGGTTAAATAAACTCTTCAAACACTCAACGTCAGTGATAAGGAACTTGGCAGCAACTCCGTGGCTGCCTGCCAAGAGCTTTTACTCTGATAACACAGACAAAAATACACACAGTTTGAATAGTCCAGTTTGTAATTAAATCCACGGCAAATAGGCGTTGTGTCCGAAGGTGCAAGTGCCTCACCAGAGATTAGCTTTGTCCGGCACAGAGTCCGAATGGCCACCACACTCCCTTTTATAGCCTGTGGGGTGTGGTCCAGTGACTCAGCTTAATCTCTGGCACGCCTCCTTTTCTGCTGCTCACGCTTGTCTCTCCGACGCTGGCGTGGGTCCAACCACAATGTTTTTTCGTCACTATCCGAAACACCTGACTCCTGGCCAATCTCTTCTCCTTCGGGAGACACCTGAGGCATTGCCAGAGAGGAGGGTCCTGGAGAGGGAGGCCTGGCCGTCTTCTCTCCTTCATGTTCGGAGCCTTCTTCCTCCAATAAGATAGGCTTGGAGGACGGAGCCACAACAGTTGCCTGCATCCCACGGATGGGGCTTTGCTTGTTTGCACAGCCCGGTTTCTGACATGCTACACCCCGGTGCCCATCCACGGACCGGGGGTTGGGGGACCCCTGGTGTAGAAGGAAAATGGTGAGCCAGGGTAAGCATCGCGCTCAAGCTGAGAGATGTAACTTCTGCCTCCAGGCCATCACTGAATTAGCATGAAGGCAGGGATTAAAATCAGGAGACTAATTTTACCGACAGGTAGTCCTCAATTGACAGTTCATTTAGTGACTGTTCGAAGTTACAACATTCCTGAAAAAAATGACTCGTAACTGTTTTTCATACTTACAACTATTGCAGCATCCCCATGGTCACATGGTCAACATTCACACGCTTGGTTCATAGTTATAACAGTTGCAGGGTCTTGGAGTCACATGATCCCCTTTTGCGACTTTCTGATAAGCGAAATCACCGGGGAAGCCAGATTTACTGAACATAAGTACCACGTTACTAAACTGAGCCACTGCAGTGATTCACTTAACAACTGTCTTGCTTAGCAACAGAAATTTGGGGCTGAATTGTGGCCGTAAGTCGAGGACTACCTGTATTAGTAGCTCAGGGTTGAACTGTGAGGTCCTTGGTAACTTTAACCTCCTAGTCTTCTGTTGCAGATTCTTTGGTGCTCCCTGAGCTTGGTGGTTTTCTTGCAGATGTTTCATTGCCCAATTAGGTAACATCATCAGTGCTGGAAGGGAATGGGGGTGGGGGTATCTCCCTTCTATCACTGATGACGTTATCTAGTTTGGTAATCAAACGTCTTCAAGAAAACCACCAAGCTCAGAGAGCACCAAGGGTCCTGCAACAGAAGACTAGGTGGGTAAGATACAAAAATATAAATAATCGAATAATCACATATGCCAGATGAGCCCTGACCCCCCCCTTTTTTTTGTGATTCTTAATAGGAGCTTGACGAGTTTCCTTTGGAATCAGGTACTGTATTTCAAAAACCTTCTGCCCCTCCTGTGCATTTTCCACTAGGTCTTGCACACCAGTCCCTTTAGTTACTCTCTCTTTGGTTTTTATCCCATAAGTAGCTGTAGTCCATTATTCTAACTTGGTGCACAGTCCAGAACGCCTCCAAAGGAAAAGCCACAGAGATTGGAAATCTGGCCATATCACCAGATCTGCGGGAGCACCTTCGATTCTTATCGCACAATAATCATCAGACTTCTGAGATGATAATTTTGCTTAAGATCCCTTCACCGGGGAGCAGGCCGGGCCCCGCATATAAAGGAGCCGTTAAGACGTGCCAAGCAGATCCTGTGATATCGCTCAGGGCTTTGGGACGGTAGCTTTGGCTAGAGAGGTGCAGTTGAATAATGTCAAAGCAGGGATCAAATCTTTTTAAGTGGCTATGCGAAGACTTGAAGACGGAAGGTCACGGAAGGCCTTCCGCTTTGCTTTCTGGACTCCAAATGTATTTCGAACCACTTCCGAAGTTGTTCACATGTGGACTTAGTCGCCTTAAAAGAATATTGGTAAAATCCGCAAGCCGAACCGTCGAAAAGCACTGATCCCCGTCCGCACAAGCACACCACACTGCCGCACTTGGAAGCCAGTCTCGGCAAGAATTGGAAAGGCGTCGCAGTTGTGTGAAGACAGCCAAGGATCACGCCGGGAAGCGTTGTACATAAAGGTTATTCTTCCTTCTCTCTTTCAGGCCCTGCTCTGATAGCCATGTTAGACTGCAGTTGGTTTTAAGGCGTGTGAATGTGGTTGGCCCAGCGGGTTTTCCAATCTCTGTGTTAGCCTTTAAGCCCTACGCTCTTGGTGTTAGTCGGGCAGCCATGCCCGTCCGGCATTTGTCTTTGCTATGTTTCCCTGGTGATTAAACCTTGTGCCATTCTATTCCTGTTAAATCCATAGAAAATGAGAAAGTGCTCGACATTTTGGGTGACACTTGTAAATCTGAGCCCCTTAAAGAAGACACTTCCGAAGCTGAGCAGGCGCAGGAAACGAATAATTCATGGCCGGGCAAACAGGAAGCTGTGGAGGAGGAGGAGGAGGAGGAGGAAGAAGAAGAAGAAGGAGAAGGAGAAGAAGAAGACATGTTGGCCGCCGCCTCTCCCACCCACTCGGACGAAGACCTTGTAGATACAGACAGCCAATCAGGCCCAGCTGAGGCCAAGAACCAGCAGGATGATGCAAAGCTCTTAGTGGTAGCCAAAAGGGAGCTGAGCGAGCAGACAGTTGAGGAAGCCAAACCGGACTCGGACTCTTTAGCGGTAGAGAGCAGGAGTGGAGGTGGAGGTGGAGGTGGTGAGAGTAGCAAAGAAGCCCAAACTCTGGAAGCCTGTAGTGAGGAAACCGCGGAGTCGGACACAGGTCCTCAAGTGGTTAGTCCAGAGGCCGTGAAGATGGAAGTGAAGGCTAATGTTGAGGAGGAGCCCTCTTCCACTAGAGAGTCCTCTGCCCCAGAGGGTGGTGATCAGAACACGAGGTTTGTTTCTCTCCGTTTTAGACCAGATGCTGTCTTTTTTTCTCGCCCGTTGGTTATTTATGAATGCCAAAAATGTGCTGTGATGCCTTCCAGTGAAACCCCCACCCCCACTGCTGAGGGCCCCAACGAGACGATAGCTTATCCTTCGACGTAGATTTTCTCTGTTTTTTTTTTAAGTTGTCTTTACACAATTTGTTTCCGTAGGAGAACGTTTGGCTGTTCTTTTTTTTTCTTAAAGCATTTAAAGATATCTATCTATCTATCTATCTATCTATCTATTTATACATATATATAATCATCTCCATCTTCCAAAAGGTTGCATTCTTAACTTTGTATTCCTGATTAGCAGTTAGTTTTCTGGTGGTCAACAGAGACTTTCCTTTGGGGTTTTTATTTTTTATTTTTTTAAAAAAAAGACCCACTGTGCCCGTTCCCTAGTCAAGGTCAATTCTTTTTTCTTTTTGGTTTTTCTCTGGTAGGTATTTGATCATAGTACCCATTGTCATGCCTGTTCATTTTCCAGATGGCTTTTTTCTGGTTGAATAATGTTCTTATCTTTTTTTTCTTTCTCGTCTTTAGCTCAAATGAGGATGCAGAGACTAAAAGTGCTTCCAAAGATGAGAAGGGTAGGTTTATGACCATATATATATATATATATATGCATATAGCTACAGGTAGTCCTCAACTTGCAACCATTCGTTTAGGGACCATTTGAAGTTAAAAGGTCCTTAAAAATGATGAATAGAACAAAACTAGAATAGAATTAGGGATAGGAATAGGGATGGGATGGGATAAAATAGAATAGGATAGAATAGGAATAGAACTTTATTAATAGTCACTTTAAATATACACTAATCAGCATACATTAAAATGAAATTTTGTTGCATTCAGTTCTCAAAAGATAACCATTATGCATATATCCACATACACACACAATTATGACACACAGAAACACCACCGTCTAGTTCGGATGTGTACATGTACATGATGAGAAAAAGGAATCCTGAGAGTTTAACCAGACAGATGGCCTAGGGAACAAAACTGTTACAGAATCTGGTAGTCCTGTTCGAAATACTTCAAAACCTCCTCCCAGAGGGGAGCAATAGAAACAGACGTGCGTGTGTGGAAATCTGCTTAATATTTGGGAGGGATTTTTCAACCCAGAGTGCGTTGTCATGTTTGATGTCTCCTTTCCTCTCCTCTCCCCTCCCTCCCCCACCCCCAAATATAGGTCGCTCCACTCCTAGCTCTGGCAGAAATCTGTGGGTCAGTGGTCTTTCCTCTTCGACCAGAGCGACTGATCTGAAGAACCTGTTTAGCAAATATGGCAAGGTAGGTGTCAGGGTTCCAAGTAACGCCCCCAACGAAAGAAGACTCAGGCTAGAAGTTCCTCAAAGTTCCATTTTATTAGAGATGTCATATTGGCAGGTGACTAGAAGTAAAATGGTATGCTAAAGCTTTTTGTCAGCTCAATATTGCCAGATAAATGTTTTGATTAAAGTAATAATTTTAAATTTGGAAAGAGAAAAAAGAGGACCCTACATAAGGGTTATTTTTGGCCACTGTTGCTCCATATTTTTATTTAAGTGTGGTTTTTTGGGGGGGTATTATTCATCTGCCTTTGGTACAGACGGATGCTCACTGACAGATTTATGTGATACTTGCAAAGTTACTCCCTTGCAAATTGTGTCCTGAGAAGTTAACCAGTTAATCTAGTTCAGTCATTGAACTCCAAATTCCATGCTACAAAACCAAGAAGGAATTACAAGATTTATTATCTAACATACAGGGGGCATCAAGAGGTCAAAAAAAAAGTGTCCTTCCTGTCAATTTTAAAGTTTGCCAATAAAATACTTTTTGATATTTTTTGGGGGGGCGGGTATGTGTGCTATGGTCCATGGCAGGGGTGGGTTGCTACCGGTTCACCCTGGTTCGGGCGAACTGGTAGTGGCGGCAACACCACCCGCCCAGATGTCATCAAAAACGCTCTGCGCATGTGCATAAGCATTGCCCGCTCAGCGAGCGTGTGTGCCCACGTGCTCCCAATAGCGAACCGGTAGCGCCAGGATTTGAATCCCGCTACTGGTCCATGGAGTTCTGAAAAATCGGACATGACTTAGCGACTGAACAGCCACAAATGTCTACAAGCAGTGGATGGCTCCACACATGATACAAAACCATAATGTGACTTGCTGTATGGAGTAAACACAACACACTGAATGGGTTATGGCTTAGAAAACAGGATTTAAAACAGGGGTGAAATCCAGCAGGTTCTGACAGATTCTGGAGAACCGGTAGCGGAAATTTTGAGTAGTTCGGAGAACCGGCAAATGCCACCTCTGGCTGGCCCCAGAGTGGGGTGGGATGGGATTGGAGATTTTGCAAAATCCTTCCTCTGCCATGCCCATCAAGCCACGGCCACCAAGCCACGGCCACAGAACCGGTAGTAAAAAAAAAATTGGATTTCACCACTGATTTAAAGCCTAATTGATTGTCATGGTTTAGTTAATAAGCCATGGCTAAATAAAGATAAGATAACCTTTATGGTCACTTTTTTCTGTGAACACACTGGCATACATTAAAAAAATGAAATTGTGATGCCTGCTCTCCAAACAAACAAACATACATACATATCCATACCTATACATGCCCCATACATATACATATTCCCCCCCTCTGTGTATGTGTGTGTGTGTGTGTGTGTGTGTGTATCACACACACAGACACATGCCTACATACATACACAAATATATTAATCACAGACCATTTAGAACAAAAGTCTCCAACCTCAGCAACTTTAAGGTTTGTGGACCTCAACTTCCAGAATTCCCCAGCCAGCATGGCTGATTGAGGAATTCTGGGAATTGAAGTCCACAAGTCTTAAAGTTGCCAATGTTGGACACCCCTGATTAAGAATACGTAGCGGAAAAAAGAGTCCCAAGAGTTAAAAAAGTTGATACTATATGGTACAAAGCTATTACAGAATCTAACTATTCTGCTTTGGATACTGCGAAGCCTCCTCCCAGAAGGTATCTAAAAAGGTTACATCACCTTTTTAGATACTTTTGGCCTGGATGATTGATTCTTCATTTACATGTTAAATCACCGTGAGCCGTGGTGGCGCAGTGGTTATTGCAGGCTACTTCTGCTGACTGCTGATTGCCAGCAATTTGGCAGTTCGATCCTGACCGGCTCAAGGTTGATTTTTTTTTTTCATTATTCATATTTCTATGCTGCCCACTCTCCGAGGACTCTGGGCAGCTTACACCAAAGACAGTATACTAAATAGCATATTTTAATGTAAATTTTAATTTGTTCTTAACCTGGGGTTTTAAATTTGTCTTGGGCTAAACTGATTTAATTTGATTTTACTTCTGCTCTTAAATTTTTGTATTCTATGTGTTTTATCTTGTGCCTGTTCACCGCCCTGAGTCCTTCGGGAGTAGGGCGGTATATAAATCAAATAAAATGAAAAAATGAAATGAAATGAATTGCCCCCAACAATCTGGGTCGTCATTTTACCCACCTCGGAAGGATGGAAGGCTGAGTCCACCTTGAGCCGGTGAGATTTGATCCACTGATCTGCTGAACTAGCAGTCAGCTGAAGTAGCTGCAGTACTGCACTCTAACCACTGCGCCACCTCGGCGTCCATCTCACCCGTCCATCCTTCCTAGGTCGATAAAATGAGGACCCAGATTATTGAAAGGGCAAGAGGCTGACTCTAAACCGCTTAGAGAGGGTTGCAAAGCACGTATGAAGCGGTATATACATCTAAGTGCTATTGCTATCTCCCAGAAGGTAACAAACAAACAAACAACCAACAGCTAGTAGTGTTTAGATGTGTAAACCCATTTCTCATCTTCTTCATTTCTCTCTCTTTGAAGGTGGTAGGTGCAAAAGTAGTCACAAACGCCCGCAGCCCCGGGGCCCGCTGTTATGGCTTCGTCACCATGGCTTCGTCTGAGGAAGCCACCAAGTGCATCAGCCACCTCCACAGGACAGAGCTGCACGGGAAGATGATTTCTGTGGAAAGAGTGAGTGTTTTCATCAGCGATGAAATCCAAATGTGCAAGTCGTTCTCGACTTACGACCGTAATTGAGCCCAACATTTTTGCTGCTTAAAGGGAGACGTTGGTTAAGTGAATCTTGCCCCATTTTGTGACCTTTCTTGCCACAGTTGTTAAGAGAATCGCTGCAGCGATTAAATTGGTAACCCTGTTGTTAAGTGAATATGGCATCCCCACTGACTTTGCTCGTCAGAAGGTTGCAAAAGTTGATCACGTGACTTGGGGACGCTGCAGTCATAAATATGAGTCAGCTGCCAAGCATCTGAACTTAGTTTGCATGACCATGGGGATGCCGTAACCGTCTTAAGTGTGAAAAATGGTCATACGTCACTTTTTTCAGTGCTGTTGTAACTGAACAGTCACTAAATGAACTGTTGTAAGTCGAGGACTTACTTTATTCCCATCCAGGAGAGGAACCAACATCAGTCCCAGCCAGGAAAGGGACATGCAGTAGATAAGATGGCAATGATAGGAAAGAGACTGGAAGGTCCAGAAATGGGTCCATCAGCCCTAGATAGCATATGAAGCCTGGTCACGGTGATGACTTCTTAACCAGCCACAACAAAATAGTCTTCCCTACCTGAGATCTTTCAGATTCTTTGGGACTTCAATTCCCAGAATTCTCTCTGTTATGCCAATGAGGAACTCTGGGAGTGTTGGTCCCAACCTATCTGGAGGTCATCAGGTTGAGGAAGACTTGGTCTAAGTGATTACTTAGATCCAGCCCTACCAGCAGAACATTGGTGAAATGTTACTCTGCTGAATTGTTGATAAAGAGAATATTTGTAGCTCAGGGTTATTGTTTTTTTGCAGATGTTTTCATGACCCAACTAGGTAACATCATCAGTGCTAAAAGGGAGTGGGGTTCGTGGAGAGGAGGAGTGGGGGAGTGTTCTTGGTGCTGTCTAAGCTTGGTTGTTTTCTTGCAGTCGTTTCATGATCCAAGTAGGGATCAACATCATCAGTGCCAGAAGAGAGGGAATCTCAACGCTCCCTTTTAGCACTGATGGTGTTACCTAATTGGGTCACGAAACATCTGCAGGAAAACAGCCTAGTTTAGAGAGCACCAAGGACCCCCCACAGTCTGCTAAATTATTCTGCATACGTTTTAGCACACTTTAAGATCAAAGGAAACATCCCGGAGAAGAATTTAAACCTTCCCTATTCCTCCACCTCTTATGTTTGATTTTCCTTATGGAACATTTGGAGATGATTGCACTGTGCTTTTCCTTCCCCCGCCTCATCCTGCTTGTGATTCAGAACAGGGAGGGTTCCTTGCAGTTTGATTTTTCTCCCGCTCTTCTAAACCAGACCCCCCCCAAATCACTCCTTTTCCTTGTCTGATTCCAGGCCAAAAACGAACCTGCTGGGAAAAAACCGTTACCTGAGAAGAAAGAAAGTGAAAGCAAGAAGGAAAAAGACAGGCGGCATTCTTCCGACTCCAAATCAGAAAAGTAATAAACCAGGACTGTTTTTGCTTAATCGTTCAGGCGGCTCTCTTCTAAAGAGAGCGAGCCTTTTCATCTTGGCTTGTTCAAACGGTTATGGTTTTAAGGTGCTAACCAGGCTTTGTCAGTAAGGCCACGGGGATAAACTGGAATTGGGCCGCATTACAAGTAGTCCTTGACTTAGGATCACAACTGAGCCCAAAATTTCTATTGTTAAGCGAGACATTTGTTAAGTGAGTTTTGCTCCATTTTACGACCTTTCTTGCCTCTGTTGTTAAGTGAATCACTGCAGTTGATAAATTAGTAATCCGGTGGTTATGTGAATCTGGCTTTCCCCCATTGACTTTGCTTGTCGGAAGGTTGCGAAAGTGGATCATGTGACCCTGGGATATTGCAACTGTCTTAAATACGAGTCAGTTGCCAAGCGTCTGAATTTTGATGGCATGTGACCTTGGGGATGGTGCAGCGGTCGTAACTGTGAAAAACAGTCATAAGTCACTTTTTTTCAGTGCAGTTGTAACTTTGACTTACACCAGTTCATTTAGTGACCATACAGAGTTACAGCGGCACTGAAAAAAGTGACTTATGACCATTTCCCACACTTACGACTGTCACAGCAACCCCAAGGTCATGTGATCAAAATTTAGACACTTGGCTACTGACTCATATTAATGACGGTTGCACTGTCCACGTGATTCCCTTTTGTGACCTTCTGCCAAGTAAAGTCAATGGGGAAACGATTCACTTTAACAAATGTGTTACTAACTTAACTGCAGTTGAGTCACTTAACCGTGGCAAGAAAGATGGTAAAATGGTACAAAACTCACTTAGCAACAGAACTTCTGGGCTCAATTGTGGTCGTAAGTTGAGGACTACTTGTATGAGGGAGATTGGGTTGGTACTCCTTCGTGCTGTTTTTCAGATTTAGATCTGAACGCCACCTTTACTGTACTTTGGCAAGTCATCACCTGGTGCTCTTTTCCTGCTAAGATCAAAGTGATTGACAGATAGAGCTTCAGCTGCTGTTTTGATCTGTTTGTAGGTCTCTCAACCTTAAGGAAGAAAAAACTGACAAGAATGAAGACCCTCAAAGAGTGGAAGAGAGTGGAGATGAAAAGAAAGATAAAGGAACAGAAGAGCAGAAAAATGGGTCATCTGGACGTTCGCGATCTGTTAAATCAGGTAATGAAAACTTTCGGTGGAATATGGTTTCAGGGCTGATGGTGAGCTGATTCCTTCATGTGAATGTCCTAGTGGACAATCATTTAAATATGAGCCAGCTGTGTGCTGCAGCTGCCAAAAAAGCCAACACAGTTCTAGACAGATAGAATAAACAGAATTAGGATCATGTGAAGTGTTGATACCACTTTGTGCCTTGGTGAGGCCACCCTTGGAAACCTGCATCCAGTTTTGGTCGCCATGATGTAAAAAAGATGTTGAGACTCTGGAAAGAGTGAAGGGAAGAGCAACAAAGATGATTAGGGGACTGGAGGCTAAAACATATAAAGGACGGTTGCTGGAATTGGGTATGTCTAGTTTAATGAAAAGGTGTGACATGGTAGCAGAACCAGGGGTGACATGATAGCGGTGTTCCAATATCTCAGGGGCTGCCACAGAAAAAAAAGGGTCAAGCTATTCTCCAAAGCACCTGAGGGCAGGAGAAGAAGCAATGGATGGAAACTAATCAAAAAGAGAGACAACCTAGAACTAAGGAGAAAATTCCTGACAGTTAGAACAATTAATCTTTAGGGAGAAGGGCGGTATACCAATTCAAAATAAATAATCAGTGGAACAACTTGCCTCCAGAACTTGTGGACACTGGAAGTTTTTAAGAAGAGATTGGATAACCATTTGTCTGAAATGGTATAAGGTTTCCTGCCTAAGCAGGGGATTGGACTAGAAGACCTCCAAGCTTCCCTTCCAACCCTGTTATTCTATTCTGATGTGTTCTTTTGCATTTGAAATCTTTTATCTGCCTGATGGACACTTCTGGAGATCCAAAGTGTCTCCTTGGGTAGCGTTTCTCAAGCTCGGCAACTTCAAAATGCCGGGCCTTCAGTTCCCAGAATTCCCCAGCCGGTGAAGTCCACAAATGTATGAATTTCTGGAAACTGAAATTGTCACGTTGTCATCTGAAAAGTTGAGAAACACGGTATCATTTTGTGCCACTCTAGGAAGCCGAGGAACCGAGCGGACAGTTGTTATGGATAAATCCAAAGGGGAGCCGGTGATTAGTGTGAAAACCGCATCCACCTCCAAAGAGAGAGTAAGTCTTTGGTTTTACTTCTGGTCTGCGAAACAAGACAAGCTGGAAAGGGTCAAGACCGCGTCCATTATTTCCGCCTTCCTAGCTGATGAAATTTGGGTCCAGAGGTTAACTTTTCAAGCATCGTTTATTATAATTCTGCTTTTTAAGCTGAGGCAGGGAAGTAGATTTCCATCAAAACTGGTGAAATGATAATATATTTATTTACTTATTAAATTTGTCTGTCTCTACCAAGTGACAGTGTCGTAATTAAGATAAACCTAAAATAAGCTCCCACCTCCTCCCACATGCATCTTCCTCCCTTCTTTGCCATCTTGGTTAATTTTAAAAGTCAGTGTTGGCATTAATATTACTATAATGTTTTATCATTTGTATTGATTGTAAGCTGCCTAGAGTCTCCCTTAGGCAAGATGGGTGGCACATAAGTTTACTAAGTAAATAAATAAATAGATAAATAGAATAAAACAATTACAGGATTAAAAGGTCAGACATTAAAAGCTAATATATGTTTTTGAATTGTGAGCTGCCCGGAGTCACTTGCTGAGATTGGCGGCTATAGAAATCAGATAGATGGATGGACGGACAGATGGATAAGTAGTCCTTGATACTCTCTGAGCTTGCTTGTTTTCTTGCAGACGTTTCATTATCCAAATTAGGTAATATCATCAGTGTTAAAAGGGAGTGTGGGATTTGCTCTTTTCTGGCCTGATGATGTTCCTTAGTTGGATCATTATCTAGTTTGGCTCAAGAAAACAAGCAAGTTCAGAGAGTATCAAGGAACCCTGATGTCAACCCTGAGCTACAAATATTCACCTTTATTAGACAGACAGACAGACAGACAGATAGATCAAACTTTGCCATTACCATTAAAATGGATAAAACGAACTAATGCATAGATGGGATGGAGGTGAGTTATTGCACTAGGCTACTAACCACCTTCAAAATGTCCCTATAAGGGCCCCAGGCTAATTGCCAAATGTTTTAAGGCTCTTAAAAGGGGGTAGGGTGAATCTCATGGGAGGGGGGGCACAATATTCCAGAGGATGAGAGCCATAGCAGAAAAGGCCCTTCTGGACTCCACCAGCTGCAATTCCTTGGCAGACAGGATCCGGATCATGCCTCTTCTGCCAGAGCAGTTGGGATAGGCCATAATTCCAGGACTGGTTTTCTTGGCTCCAGATTATGGGAGCCCACCAAAATGTGAAGGTCACCCCATCTAAAGTGGGTTGCTCATTTTGAGCAGGGAGGCCAGCGGAGGGCCAGGGAGCAGTCATGAACCCTATGTTTACTGCCTTCATGAATTATGGGAGCACCACTGATGGATTTTACCCCATAGAATTTGGGCAGCTCCTCTATAAATGCTGAAAGGCACTGAGCGTCAGGCTCCAAACCAAGAATAGCACATGGTCATTCTTCCAAGCCGAGTTTTTTATTGTTTCATGCATCTGGGCAAAATCTTGCCAGACTGAAGCCTCTATTCTACATCTACAAACAAGGATGTCCAATCTCTTAAGATTTGTGGACTTCCAACTCCCAGAATTCCCTAGCCAGCATGGCTGGCTGGGGAATTGTGGGAGTTGAAGTCCACAAGTCTTACAAGTTGCCAAGGTTGTCTACCGCTGATCTACAATATAGTCTGAGAACTACTTGGGAGGGGTCTGTAGAGATTCTCAGTCCTCCAGGACATGGGTGCCCCAAAGGTGTTTTTTCAGGAGGCAACTGGACTTTCTTGTTTTTTTCTTTGAAGAGGTTTTGCTTCTCATCCAAGAAGCTTGTTGAAGAAACATCTTCGAAAGAAAAAACTAGAAAGTCCAATTGCCTCCTGAAAATACACTTTTGGGACAACCATGACCTGGATGGTTGACAATCTCCACAGACTTTTAGCTGTACAATTTGGGATGAACATCCTTGGAATGGTTTGGGAGTTAGGAATGGATTTCCAGAGGAAAAATTGCAGATTACAGGAACCATTTGCACTAAGGTGGCCCTGAGGACACAGATAAACCTCCAAGTGCTTCAAGGACCCTCTAAAAGGATGCAAGTGTCCAGCTGTCTGCAAGGAATATAAATCCTTCCATTCCCCACCATCCAATCAGAGCTGAAGAAGCTTCTTGGATGAGAAGTGAAACATCTTCAAAGAAACAACAAGAAAGTCTAGTGGTCTCCTAAAAAAGCACCTTTGGGACTACTAGGGCGGGGCTGTCTTTACCCTCTTTCTCTCACACGTAATATCTGGATCTTCCTCTGAGACACCCTTCTTCCCACTTGGGGATCCAGCTCCTCGCTGCCTCCCATCCCTCTTGAACCTGCAGTGCTTGGGCGTTGAAGGCCCCGAGAGTAAAAAACGCATGCGCTACATGGCTACTCTAGCCACCTTCTTTTCTGCTTCGCTTCAGAGCACCAAAAGCCAGGACCGCAAGTCGGAGAGCAAAGAGAAGCAAGACATCCTGTCATTTGATAAAATCAAGGAGCAGCGCGAGCGAGAACGCCAGAGGCAACGCGAGCGAGAGATCCGAGAGACAGAACGGAGGAGGTGGGTTGAGGTTGGCTCCCTCGCCACGTTCCGACCCCCACTCTTTTTTTTCTTTTTTCTTTTGGAAAGAACATTCTTCTTTCCAAAAATCACAAACCTTTAAACATTAGCCTAATTTCATATCTTGGCATGCCAAACAGTTGCCATTATGTAGAATCCTTGACTTGCGGCCATTTGCTTAGTGACCGTTCCAAGTTAAACAGCGCTGAAAAAAGTGACATGACCAATTTTCACACTTTGGGATTGTTGCAGGAGCCCTACTGTAAGGCCCGGCCTCTCTCCCTTATTCAAGAAAGTGAAGACTCTTGAAACTTGGCATTTCGAAAGGAACCTTTTATTGAACAGGGGGTGATAGCAGGGCGAAAAGAAAGCAGGCTCTGAGGTCCCCTCAGGCCGTACAGTTAGAATAAAGGAATTAGAAACCCCTCCCAACAGTCCAATGTGGATTCAGCCAATCCGCAGGTGCGAAGATGTTATTGTACTGGCTGCTCTGAGAAAAGATAAGGGAACTTTCGCAGGGTTTGATAAGGAATTCGCAGAGTAACCCTTGAGTAGCAAGGGTGTGCACATGAAAGCGATTGAGACTAAGTACGAATAAAACACAATCAACACACAGATACACTGAGTTGTTTTTACTTTTAGGAAATAGTAATAAGGCACAGTCCAATAAACAGTCCAGGTCATACACAGATAAAGCAGTAGATAGTAAAACAATAGTCCAATAACGAAGTCTTCTTACCAGTCGTCATAGTCATACACAATAAACAGTTGCAAACAGTAGCAAACACAGCAAAGAGCAGTAATGACCAGCAAAGAGAAACAAACCATGTTTCACGCTCCCTCTTAAGGACATTGGCCTCAGAGCTAACCAATCAGGACACAGTATGATGCAATACAGCAATACAGTCTTAAAGCTATATTGAGGGTTTATATATTGCCGACCCAAAAAGTTAGGTAATTATCATTTCCTAACAGGGCTATCCGATGAATCCCACATGGCCTTCCCTCCCCTTATATTCCCCAAAAGGTGCAAAAATGCCAGGGCACTTAGGCGCCAGACTAAAGATTATAAATCAGTAAATTGCAGGATGCAGGATACATAGGAAAGAAAGCAATAAGTAAAGAAAGTGATTAAAAATCCCCCTTTCCCCTGAAGAATGGCACATACACGAATCTGACACCCAAGATCAAAATCCAGACACTTGGCAAGTGGCTCACATTTATGACGGTTGCAGTGTACTTGCAGACTTCTACTCCCATTTCTACTTCTATGCTGGCTGGGGAATCCTGGGAGTTGAAGTCCATAACTCTTAAAAGTGGCCAAGGTTAGACACCCCTGCGAACAAACAACATGTTTGAAACCAGCCATTCGCCTGGTGAGTTGTCAGTTGGGCTGTCTGCCGGTGATCCTTTCTTTTGATCACTTTGATCTCCTCTCAAGAGTCCTTGAAAAAAAAGGACTTTGCTGAGGTCGCCATTCCTGGCTCACTTCAAAAATGGAGGAGAGACTTGCCTTCTGTTAACCTGTATAGCAGGTAACAAGCCGAGGTGGCGCAGTGGTTAGAGTGCAGTACTGCAGGCTACTTCAGCTGACTGCTAGCTGCAGTTCAGCAGTTCAAATCTCACCAGGCTCAAGGTTGACTCAGCCTTCTGTCTTTCTGAGGTGGCTAAAATGAGGCCTCAGATTGTTGGGGGCAATAGGCTGACTCTGTAAACCTCTTAGAGAGGGCTGTAAAAGCACTGTGAAGCAGTATATAAATCGAAGTGATATTGCTATAGCGCTGGACCGGTTTTTCAAAACCCTTTTTGTTTTTCATCCTGCGTCCTTGTCGTAGCTCAGCAGGCGCCCGTCCCACGCTGAGCTCTTTCCCCCCACTTCTTTGAAACCCTCCTGCCTCCCTGCCACAGCCAGAGTGGATTATCCTGGCATGAATCTGCGGTCTGTTGACATGATCTATTATGCAGCTGTCACTTTCCTCCCCGGCTCTGCTCTCTGTTTGGGCGTAATTCAGTTGCTGAGTGAAATCTTCCATGTTTCTCTCCTTGTTCCAAGCAGATATTTTAAAGGGCTCTTTATTATGTAGGAGCACGGTGCGTTTTCCCACTGAATGGGTCGTACGTCAGCAGGCTGATGGAGCTCTTTCTCTTGATTAAATGTTGTCAGGGGTCTTTTTTTTCCCCTGCATGTCACATGTAATTATTAATATTGGAAGAAGCCTTTCCCACTCTTTCCCGCTCTCTCTCCATCACCTGCATATTTCCTTCTGAATTTGCAACTCCCCATTCATTTGACATATTCACTTCACTTCCACATTCTCTTCTTTCATTTCTCCTAATCAAGGCAGGTGGGTTCAGCGTGCTGGATTTTTTTTTTTTAATTTTCATTTTATTTATATCACACCTTTATTATATTTACAAATATCTCAAGGTGCTTAATTTATGCTACACACCTTCCTCCTCCTATTTTCCCCACAACAACAACCCTGTGAGGTGGGTTGGACTGAGAGCGACTGACCCAAAGTTACCCAGCCAGCTTTCAGATCTAAGGCGGGATTAGAACTCACAGTCTCCTGCTGATTGGCCCAAAGCTGCCCAGCCGGCTTTCATGCCTAAGGCAGGATTAGAATTCACCATCTCCTGGTGATTGGCCATCCTAGCTGGCTTTCATGCCTAAGGCGAGAGTAGAACTCACTGTCTGTTCGTAATTGGCCCAAACTCACCGAGCCAGCTTTCATGTCTAAGGTGGGACTAGAACTCCCCATCTCCTGGTGATTGGCCATCCTAGCTGGCTTTCATGCCTAAGGCGGGACTAGAACTCACCGTCTGCTGGTAATTGGCCCAAAGTCACCTAACCAGCTTTCATGCCTAAGGCAGGACTAGAACTCGCCGTCTTCTGTTGATTGGCCCAAAGTCACCCAATAGCTGTCATGGCTAAAGCAGGACTTGAACTCACAATTCCCTGCTTTGACCCCGGGATACTGCAATCTTCATAAATATGAGCCAGTTGCCAAGTGTCTGAATTTTGATCACTTGACCATAGGGATGCTGCAACAGTCATAAGTGTGACTGAATAATCATAAGTCACTTTTCAATGCCTTTGTAACTTCAAACAGTCACTAAACAAACGGTTGTAAGCTGCAGACTACCTGTGTTAACATTTAAGTCTTAAAATGTCCTCTATCCTCTGGTATGTTTCACTGAGTGCACAGAGAGTGACCCCTGAGTTGAGATTGTGGCAAGAAAAGTGTTAAAAGCTTAAAAGCAGATCTGCTTTTCCTAGGATGATTGCAATGGTATGTCTGAAGCATTTGCCTTAAGAATACAAAATAAAAATAAAATTTTATAATCCAGCAGGATAAACCAGTAAATGTAAAGCTATTGCCAATCAATATAATTTCTTCTACAAGCAAAGCTAATTAAAATTAACGCTTTAAAAGTTGCTGAAGCCGGCGACAATTTAGATTCACATGTCTTTTCTCCTCCTTTTCTTTAAAAGGAAAAAAAAAAAATTCCTTCGTAATATAGTCCTAGATTACAATGGAGCAATGTGAAAAAGCAATACCAGCCATGCCATTAAACAAAATTAAATCTAAACGGCCGCAACATAAATGCTTCTTAACATTATAGCTAATTGCTTTTTTAGTAAGACTTGGAATTTCTCCATGATCAGATGCAGGAGCCATAAACAAATCAATTTCATACTTTTAATTTGGGGGGGAAGCAACGTTTCTTTATCTTTATTTATCTTTACTCCCAAGGCCTTGCCTGGTTTTAGATTCAGAGCAACCTCTCACGACATAGAAGGCCTCAGTCGTTGTCCTCCAGAATGGTTTGTCAACATCTCGCATTCTAGCCATGGCTAGAGTTTAGATTCTTGAAAATAAGCTTGGATTTAGCTCCTATCATTTTGGAGCAGAACTTAAGACTTGTGGGCTTCAACTCCCAGAATTCCTCAGCCAGCTGTGCTGACTGGAGAATTCTGGGAGTTGAAGTCCTCAAGTCTTAAAGCGGCCAAGTTTGGAGACCTGTTCTTTAGAGCAAGAGTTTCTGGTTCATTAAATTTGGTATTTTCCAAGCTCTGTGCTTGAGCGTGCTTGGTTCTTCTTTGGAGCTACCTTAATGCACGAATTTTGTTCAGATCGACTCTGATACAAATCAAATCAATCCAGATCTTAGCAGATCCTATTCTCATCCCATGTTCGTTGTTTCTTCAGTACCCAAAATGTGTTGAATTAATTGAACTGTTTCGGATCATTTTGTCTCGGCTTTATAATTAATCTTCGACTTACAACCACAATTGGGAGTGGAATTTTGGTCGCTAAGTGATGTGGTTGTTAAGTGAACCACATGATGCTGCAACCGTTGTAGATACATGCCGGTTGCCAAGCGCCCAAATTTTGATCATGTGAACATGGGGACGCTGTGACAGTTGTAAGTGTGAGGATGATCATAAGTCACTTTTTTTTCAGCTTTAACTCCGAGTAGTTGTAAGTCAGGGACTAGTCCTGTTCTGTTCTTGGGGTATGGTCCTTTGCATGTCACTCAAGGTCAAATGTAGACTTTAAATCTGAGAAAGTGTGAATACAGGTAATCCTTGACTTATGACCAAAACTGAGCCCAAAATTTATGTTGCTCAGCAAGACATTTGATAAATGAGTTTTTACCTCATTTTACGACCCTCCTTGCCGCAGTTCTTAAGTGAATCACTCCAGTTGTTAAGTCAGTAACACGGTTGTTAAGTGAATCTGGCTCCCCCGTTGACTTTACTGGTCAGAAGGTCACAAAAGGGGATCCCATGACCTTAGGACACTGCAACCGTCATAAATGTGAGTCAGTTGCCAAGCATCCGAATTTTGATCACATGACCACAGGGCTGCTGAAACAGTGATAAGTGTGAAAAATGGTCATAAGTCACTTTTTTCCAGTGCCGTTGTAACTTAAACAGTACTAAGCAAACTGTTGTAAGTCGAGGACTACCTGTACTCTGCTACAAGCCCACTGCAGAGGCGATGGTATCTTCCAGAGAGGAGGGACCAGTTCCCATCGTTCCCCGCCAATATCTGAAAGCCAACAATTTGGGGAACGCTAACCCTCAGCCTTGCCGTCTTCCCATGCAAACCGCCTCTCCCATTTGTGAACGCAGGGAACGGGAGCGGAAGGAGCGGGACCAGCACTCACAGGAGACCACCGAGTGGGATGAAAGGCAGCGGCTGCAAAGGGAGCGGGACCGGCTGCACTTCCAGAGGCAACGGCTGGAGCGGGAGCGGATGGAACGGGAACGGCTGGAGCGGGAGCGGATGCGCATCGAGCACGAGCGGCGGAGGGAGCAGGAGCGCATCCACTGGGAGCGGGAGGAGTTACGGCGACAGCACGAGCAGCTGCGCTATGAGCAGGACCGCCGATCGTCCTTGCGGAGACCTTACAACGACGAACGGTGAGAGAGAGAGTCCGCTTGTAAGGCGGGAGGGCCAACATGGTGCCTGGCTGGTTAGACTCGGAGCTTCTGTTACTGCCTGTGTGCTTTTGTAAGCTTTCTGCCTTGTGGACATTTTGTTCCCCGCTCTTTCTGATCAAATGGTAGTACAGTGGTCTAAGGCACCCTGTTATTAAGCTAGTTATTAAGACCAGATGCCTGCAACTACTGCAGGTTCGAATCTCGCCAAGGCTCAAGGTTGACTCAGCCTTCCATCCTTTCTAAGGTAGGTAAATTGAGGACCCAGTTTGTGGGGGCAATAAGCTGACTTTGTATAAATATACAAAAGAATGAAGGCTATTGCTTAACGCATTGTAAGCCGCCCTGAGTCTCTGGAGAAGGGCGGCATATAAATCAAATTTAAAAAAAAAAATGCTGCGTCTGTTGGCCCTAACATTATTAACCAAAAAAGCCAACACAGTCCTAGGTTGCATTAACAGAGGGATAGAATCAAGAACCCGTGAAGTGTTAGTACTGCTTTATAATGCCTTGGTAAGGCCACACTTAGAATATTGCATCCAGTTTTGATCGCCATGATGTAAACAAGATGTTGAGACTCTGGAAAGAATGCAGAGAAGAGCAACAAAGGTGATTAGGGGACTGGAGGCTAAAACATATGAAGAACGGTTGCAGGAATTGTCTAGTCTAGTCAAAAGAAGGAGTAAGGGTGATCTGGTTGTTACCCTAACACAGCCAATGGAATCAATAATCCAGATGAAGGACATTATACAAGACTATGGTAAAGTTTCAGGTTTTAGATTGAACCAGAAAAAAACTAAGATGGTAGTCAAAAATATGACACAAGATCGTAAACATGAGCTTGAAAGGAGGGCAGGTTTTGAGATTGTACCAAAGGTAAAATATCTAGGAGTTCAGGTTGCAGAATCAAATATGAAATTGTTTCAAAATAATTATGAGGTGTTGTGGCGAGAGGTGCAAAAAGATATGGAGACTTGGAAAAAACTGCAGCTGTCTTTACTTGGAAGAATAGCAGCAGTTAAGATGAATATTTTGCCAAGATTTCTTTTTTTCTTTTGTTTCAAATGATTCCGGTGCTCAAAAATGATAAACAACTAAAAGTATGGCAAACTGGAGTGAACAAGTTTGTCTGGAACGAGAAAAAACCAAGAGTAAAATTGAAAATTATGCAAGACGTTCCAGAAAGGGGAGGTCTCAAACTTCCAAACCTACAGTTATATTATGATGCAGCAGCTTTGACTTTAGCAAGTGATTGGTTTGGAGGAAAAAAGACTGGAATATTAAATGCAGAAAGTTTTGATTTGGAACTTGGATGGCACGCCTACTTATTTTATGATAGTAAAGTGGATAAAGTATTCAAAAGCCATATACTTAGAGATTCTTTGTTGAGAGTTTGGAAGAAGCACCGAATCAATTGGGATTATAAAATACCGCTATGGCTGGATCTTGGTCATACTTTGTGGAATACAAATATAATGTCACTCGGGGGGTTTTTATATAAAGAGGTTCTTTTTACAGATGCGGGCAGATGGCAGCTGAAGACCTTACAGACATTGTTGGCTGAAGGGATTAATCTAACTTGGTTACAATATAATCAATTGCAATTGAGATGGAAAGAGGACCAAAAAACTGGTATTATGGAGTATGAGGAAGAATTGGTCAGACATATAAAAGAGAAAGGTCCAATGCATATTAAAAGACTTTATAATGTTCTGTTAGAAAGGGATTCAGAAACTGAACTAGTTAAAGATTGTATGATTAAATGGGCACAAAATTTTGAGGAACCAGTGATGTTGGAAACATGGGAAAAAATTTGGGTTCAGAATGTTAAATTTACACAGTCGCAGAATTTGAGGGAAAATTTTTGTAAAATGTTTTACAGATGGCATTTAGACCCCAAAAAATTGTCGTGTATGTACCCTAATGTGCAGCCTAAATGTTGGAGATGTGATTGTCTAGATGCTACATATTATCACGTTTGGTGGACCTGTAAGAAAGTTAAGGCCTTTTGGATAAAAATTTGGTGGGTCATGCAAAATGTTTTGAAGAAAAAAATTCAATTTTCTCCACAATTGTTTTTATTGGGTATAGCTAAGGGTTTTACATTGGGTGAAACAAAACTGATATTGCATATGATAACAGCAGCAAGATTGTTGATAGGTAAATACTGGAAAAATGAAGCGCTGCCTACGATTGAGGAATGGACTTTGAAGATGGCCAGTTTCGCAGAGATGGCGAAGATTTCAGCATATCTAAAAGATTGTTCACAAGAGACTTATGAATGGGAATGGAAGAGGTGGATAGATTATGTTCAGAACAAATATCAAACTAGGAAGTATCAAATAGCTTTTATTTGAGAATGTTATATTAAGATAGAAATATTTTAAGGTAAAGAGGATGAAAAATTTATTTCAAAATGTTATATTAAGATAGAAATATTTTAAGGTAATGAAGATGAAAATTTTTAAGGGGGAGGGAGGGGTTCAAGTTTTATATACAAATGAGGGTTTTTCCTTCTACTTGATATGAGTATACTGTGTGGAAGTCTGGGGGAGAGGGGAGGGTTAGGGTGGGTTAGGGAGGTTGGGAAGTTTGGGGTGGGATGAGGGGGGAAAAAAGGGGTGAAAATGTAATTGTAAAACTTTTGCAATAAAAAAAAAAAGAAGGAGTAAGGGTGACATGATGGCAGTCTTCCAATATTTATGGGGCTGCCACAAAGAAGAGGGGGGCACCTATTCTCCAAAGCACCTGAAGTCAGAATAAGAAGCAATGGTTGGAAACTAATCGAGAGAAGCAACCTAGAAATGAGACATTTCCTGACAGTGAGAACAATCAGTGAAAGAACTTACCCCCCAGAATTTGTGGGTGCACCATCATTGGAGTCTATAGAGATTCTCAGTCATCCAGGTCATAGTTGTTCCAAAGGTGCTTTTTTCTTTTTCTTTTTTTTTATTGAAAAGTTTTACAAAAACCTTCATGTTCCCCCCACCCTTTCCCCCCCTATCCCACCCTCCCCCCAGACTTCCCAGAGCAAAATACAAGGTATTTCATTTAATCAATCATAAACTAGATTAATCTACTTATCCTCAAAGTACTAACTCCCCCCTGAAACCTTAACTCCACTATAGATAACTTAATACTTCTAATACTAACATTCATTCATACGCTATTTGATATTTTCTTGTCTGATATTTATTCTGAATATAATCAATCCATCTTCTCCATTCCCATACGTATCTTTCTTGCGTGTGGTCCTTCAAATACGCTGAGATTTTCGCCATTTCTGCTAGGTTTGTTACTTTCAATATTCACTCTTCAATAGTAGGCAAAGAGTCCTTCCAATATTGAGCTACCAACAGCCTAGCTGCTGATATTAAGTTCAAAGTCAATTTAGTCTCTGATACTGTGCAGTCCGTAGTTATGCCCAATAGAAACAAACCAAAGGTGCTTTTTTCAAGAGGCAACTGGACTTTCTTGTTTTTTATTTTGAAAACATTTCGCTTCTCATCCAAGAAGCTTCTTCAGCTCTGACTGGATGGTGAGGAATGAGAGGATTTATATTCCTTGCAGACAGCTGGTCATTTGCATCCTTTTGGAGGGTTCTTGAAGCACTTAGAGGTTGATCTGTGTTCTCAGGGTCACCTGAGCGGTGCTCCTGGTTTCTGTAGTCTGCAATTTTTCCTCTGGAAATCCATTCCTAACTCCCACACCATTCAAAGGGTGTTCATCCCAAATTGTATAGCTAAAAGTCTGTCGAGATTCTCAGTCATCCAGGTCATGGTTGTCCCAAAGGTTCTTTTTTTTCAAGAGGCAACTAGACTTTCTTGTTTTTTCTTTGAAGACGTTCAAGAAGCTGAAGAAGCTTCTTGGATGAGAAGCAAAATGTCTTCAAATAAAAAAACAAGGAAGTCCAGTTGCCTCTTGAAAAGGCACCTTTGGGACGTCTATCACTGGAAGCTTTTAAGAAGAGACTGGACAGCTGTTTGTCTGGAATGGCTTGAGCAGAGGGTTGGACTAGAAGACCTCCAAGGTCCCTTCTAACTCTCTTATTCTGTATGAAAGCTGATTGGATGACTTTGAGCCAGTCCCTCTCTCTCAGCCCAACCCACCTCACAGAGAGAAAAAGGAAAGAGTATTACGTACATTTGCTGTCTCTAGTTATTCAAAAGGGCTAATAAAGGCTAAACATCTAATAAATGTACAATAAATAAAGCAGGGTCGAGCTGAGGATTTTGTACAATTCCTGCATGATAAAGTCGCTCAGATTCGGGAAGGCCTGGACTCCGACTGGGTGAGTCCAGGGAAGGAGACCGGAGCAGGTCTTGAGAATGTTATCTGGGAAGGGTTTGATCCTGTGACTCCCGAGGATGTGGACAGGATTCTGGGCAGGATTAGTGCTGCCACATGTTTATTGGACCCGTGTCCCTCCTGGTTGGTACTGGCCTCCTGGGAGGTTACATGAGGCTGGCTCCAGGGGATTATAAATGCTTCTTTGAGTGAGGGTGCCTTTCCCGCCGCCTTGAAAGAGGCAGTGGTGAGGCCCCTCCTCAAGAAGCCATCCCTGGACCCGGCTATTTTAGCTAATCATCATCCGGTCTCCAACCTTCGCTTTGTGGCGAAGGTTGTTGAGAGTGTGGTGGCATGACAACTTCCCCGGTACTTGGATGAAGCTACTTATTTGTACCCGTACCAGTCGGGCTTCAGGCTGGGGTACAGCACGGAAACGGCATTGGTCGCGTTGGTGGATGATCTCTGAAGGGCTCGGGACAGGGGTTGCTCCTCTGTCCTGGTCCTATTAGATCTCTCAGCGTCTTTTGATACCATCGACCATGGTATCATGCTGCAGCAGTTGAGGGGGTTGGGAATAGGAGGTACCGTGATACGGTGGTTCTCCTCCTTCCTCTCCGACCGCTCGCAGTTTGTGTTGATAGGGAGGCAGAGGTTGACCTCAAGATGCCTCGATTGGGGGGTGCCGCAAGGGTCTGTCCTCTTGCCCCTTCTGTTCAACATTTATGTGAAGCCGCTGGGTGAGATCATCTGTGGTTTTGGGGTGAGAGTCCATCAGTATGCTGATGACACTCAGCTGTACATCTCCACCCCAGACCACCCCAACGATGCCCTTGATGTGATGTCCTGCTGCCTGGAGGCCGTGCGGGTCTGGATGGGGAGAAATAGGCTCAGGCTCAACCCTGCCAAGACCAAGTGGCTGTGGCTTCCGGCGCCCCGATATAGTCAGCTGGCGCCATCGCTGACTATTGGGGGTGAATCTCTGCCCTCCACAGTGAGGGCTCACAATCTGGACGTCCTCCTGGATGCACGGCTATCTTTAGAAGAGCATATGACAGCCGTGGCCAGGGGGGCTTTTTATCAGGTTCGTCTGATCCGCCAGTTGTGACCCTTTCTGGATTGGGATGTCTTGCACACGGTCACTCACGCCCTTGTCAGCTCCCGGCTGGACTATTGTAATGCTCTCTACATGGGGCTCCCCTTGAAGAGCACTCAGAGGCTCCAGCTGGTCCAGAATGCGGCTGCGCAGGTAGTTATGGGCGCGACCCATTACGCCCATGTAATACCTCTCCTGCATGAGCTGCACTGGCTCCCAGTGGTCTTCCGGGTGCGATTCAAGGTGTTGGTTACCACCTTTAAAGCGCTCCATGGTTTAGGGCCTGGGTACCTCTGAGACCGGCTTCTGCCGCCAGTAGCCTCCCACTGGCCAGTTCGCTCCCACAGAGAGGGTCTCCTCAGGGTGCTATTGGCCAAATTATGTCGGCTGGTGACACCCAAGGGGAGGGCCTTCTCTGTGGGTGCTCCTGCCCTTTGGAATGAACTGCCCCCGGAAATACGTAAGATTTCTGATCTCCATGTATTTCGCTGCGCTCTTAAAACCCTACTGTTCCGCCAGGCTGGGCTATCTTTGGGAATGATTTTAAATTGGGTGTTTTAATTAGGTTTTAATTCTGAGCTAAAATTATTTATTACTTTTAATTGGTTTTTAAATTGATGTATATATATTATGTTTTAATTGGCTGTACACTGCCCCGAGTCCTTCGGGAGGAGGGCGGTATAGAAATTAAATTATAAATAAATAAAATAAATATAAATCAAATAAATAAATAAATCCATATATAAATAAATTGCTGAAACAGTAACCCAGGTCTGTCCGGAACTGGAGCGCTGATAACTTGTTGAATCTGGACGCTTTGCAGGCGTGACGATGGCTACTGGCAGGAACCAAAGCGGATGGCCATGGATGACCGATACCATTCGGACTTCAGCCGGCAAGATCGCTTCCACAGCTTCAACCACAGACATCGTGGCCGATACCATGATCACTTCGGGGACAGGTAGGTAACTCAAAGCTCTCAAAACACAAACCGAACCAGGGACAAGTTTGCTAGCTAACCCTGCAACCGTTTGACCCATGGTTTCCAAAGTCTTGCAGAGAATTAAAAATGACTGACACATCCAAGAGCATCAAGGTGGCCATACATTTATTAAGCCCTCATCTCATCACGGTCCTCCTGGCGCATGTATTGGGGAGGTGAAAATCACTAGGATTGGTTCCAATTGGTCTTAACCAGTGATGGGTTGCTACGGGTTCTCCCCGGATCGGGTGAACCGGTGGCAGCTGTAGGAGGCCCCGTCCGGATGCTTCTGCGCACATGAGCAAACAGGTAGCAAACTAAATCGAAACCCACTATTGGTGTTAACCATCATTCATCGACAAGGTAGAGAATAAAGAAATCTGCACCTTTATAAAGATACCTATTTATACTTTTTCTGCACAGGATCAAGGCGGCTGGAATCATCTAAACTTCATAATTATTTTAATTTCTGATAAATATATATATATATATACGTGTGGCGGATAATTTCCTTTTCTCCTTCTAGGAGAGAAAGTTCAAGAATGGCACCAGACCGAGATGGACAGGTACGCTTGGCTTGATCGATGGTGTGAATTGTTAAATTTAATCTCTGCCTCTTGCTGGAAAACTGCCCAGTTTTTAAGAGGTTAGGATTCGCAATTTCTAAAGGGCAGATCTGAAGTCAAAGGTGAACGATAGGAGCTCGCTCAAACTGTGTCCATCGTCCATCAAAGGAAGGGAGAGTCGAGGCCACACCCATCATTCCCAAGATTGTCTTTTGAACAAGCCAATTTTACAGGCAGTCCTCGACTTACAACGGTTCAATTAGTGACCGTTCAATTTATTTTTTATTTATTTATTTTATTTCAAATTTATATACCGCACCTTCTCCCAAGGGACTCAGGACGGTGTACAGCCAGATAAAAACATACAATACAAACATTAAGAACAATTAAAAGAATATATATTAATTTGGCCCCAGTTTAAAATGACAAACCAATTAAAAATTTAAAATTTAAAAATATGTTAAGCCAGCCCGGCTTGATGAAAAAAGAAAGTTGTGTTATGTTATGACGGCACTGAAAAAAGCAACTTACGACCATTCTTCACACTTACAACCATTGCAGCAGCTCCATGGTCACATAGTCAAAATTCAGGCCCTTGGCAACTGACTCATAGTTATGACAGTTGCAGTGTCCCGAGGTCACATGATCCCCTTTTGCTACCTTCTGACCAGCAAAATCAACAGGGAAGCCGGATTCGCTTAACAACCGTGTGACTGACTTAATGACTGCAGCAATTCACTTAACAATCGTGGCAAGAAATAGCAATAGCACTTAGACTTATATACCGCTTCACAGTGCTTTATAGCCCTCTAAGCGCTTTACAGAGTCAGCCTCTTGCCCTTCCAACAATCTGGATCCTCATTTTCCCAAACTCGGAAGAATGGGAGGCTGAGTCAACCTTGAGCCTGGTGAGATTTGATCTGCCAAATTGCTGGCAGCCAGTGATCAATAGAAGTAGCCTGCACTCTAACCACTGCGCCACTTTGTTGTAAAATGGGGCAGAATTCACTTAAGTGTCTCACTTAGCAATGGAAATTGTAGGATCACCTCCTACCGGCCTCCCACTGCCCAGTGCGCTCACACAGGACTGCCCTCCGGGTGCCGTCGGCCAGACAATGTCGGCTGGCGGTCCCCAGGATGAGGGCGTTCTCTGTGGCCGCACCGACCCTCTGGAATGGGTTACCCACCAGGCTCCGGATGGCCCCCGACCTCCACACTTTCCACGCCGACCTGAAGACATGGCTTTTTCAGCGAATTCCCTGATCTGCCAGGAGGGTTTTAATTGTTTGGGGATTTTAAATTGGCCTGTTTTACCATTATTTTATTGTTCTGCTGTTTTTATTCTGTGAGCCGCACCGAGTCCTACGGGAGAAGGGCGGCATATAAATTTGATAAAATAAATAAATGAATGAATGAATGAATGAATGAATGTTGGACTCTATTGTGGTTGTAAGTCGAGGACTACCTCTGTTTCGTTTTTAGACGCCCACCTCTGAGTTCATGTGGGCTGCTCTCCTGCATGGTCTTTTTCACATACTCTCCCATCGCCCACATGGGAATGCAAATTAGCTATTAAAAATTGGACCATGAAATTAGATGCTTCCTCATCCAAAGTCAGGTTTTGTTTAATACAGACACTCGCTTTCTGCGGCGGTTAAATTCAAAGTTTGTTTTATGTTTTTTGTTTTGTTTTATTAGATTTCTATACCACCCTTCTCCCGAAGGACTCAGGGCGGTGAACAGCCAAAAGATAAAAACACAGAAAATACAAAATTTAAAATAGGTTAAAACAGATTAAACAATTTGGCTAAATTTTAAAAATATCCCATAATATCAAATTCATGTTTAAAATTTAAATTTAAAATTTAAAAATTTTAAAAAGGAGAAGATTTAGGCCAGGCCAGCTTGATGGAATAAAAACGTTTTAAGCGCACGGCGGAAGGTGCGCAGATCCGGGATCCTCCGTATCTCCGGGGGGAGCTCGTTCCAGATCATAGGTGCCCCCACAGAGAAGGCTCTCCCCCTAGGGGCCGCCAGTCGACATTGTTTGGCTGACGGCACCCGGAGGAGCCCCTCTCTATGGATTTGCTACAGATGTAAGGGTGACAGGATCACAATTTATTTCAAACTGAGCAACCATAGAGGGTTTTTTTTTTAATAAAGTTTTTGATAGAGGAGCTGGCTTCTGCGTTCAGCTTCATGGCCCACTGATGAGCGCCTCAAAGACATAGCTAGACATTTAGCAATAGCATTTAGGTTTATATACACCACCCCATGTTGCGTTACAGTGCTCTCTGGGTGGTTTATAATGTAGAAGCATTATTTGCATATTGCCCACAACAATCTGGATCCCCACTTTACTCGGAAGGATGGAACGCTGAGTCAACCTTGAGCCGGTCAGGATTGAACTTCTCGCAGTGGGCAGAGTTACCTGCAATGCTCCATTCTCACCACTGCGCTACCCCGGCTCTTCCACTAAACTAATGATTGTAAATTAAGGAGAAGATAGGTAGGTAGGTAGGTAGGTAGATAGATAGATGATAAATGTACAGATAGAAAGATGGAGTTAGATAAATAGATGATAGACATAGAGAAGAGAAGAGAGAGAGATATAAATAGATAGATAGATAGATACGGTAGATAGATATGATAGATACATAGATAGATAGATAGATAGATAGATAGATAGATAGATATAGTAGATAGATACAATAGATAGATAGATAGATAGATGATAGATGTACAGATAGAAAGATGGAGTTAGATAAATAGATGATAGATAGACATAGAGAAGAGAAGAGAGAGAGATAGAAATAGATAGATACGGTAGATAGATAGATAGATGATAGATGTACAGATAGAAAGATGGAGTTAGATAAATAGATGATAGACACAGAGAAGAGAAGAGAGAGAGAAATAGAAAATAGATAAAAGAGATGAAGAGAGAGAGAGATGGATAGATACAGGGATAGAGAAATAGAGAAGAGAGATGATGGAAAAGAGAATGAGAGAGAGATGGGTGGATAGACAGAAAGAGATAGATAAGAGAGATTAGATAAAAGAGAGAGAGAGAAATATAGGCAGGCAGGCAGGCAGACATATCGATATCCACTACATCACCAACCCTAGTGCCAGATGCAGCAGTGCCAAGTGAGAGCAACCTCAAGAAGAAGGAATAGGAGAAACTGGAGAAGTATTAGGGCCTGAAGAAGGAAATGGGGATGATGTGGAAAGTAAAGGCCAAATTGGTCCCAGTGGGTGGAAGAAACTAATAATATTAATCATAATACATTAGCAATAGCACCTAGACCAGTGATGGCTAACCTTTTTGCCGTCACGTCCCAAAAGCGGGCAGAGTGGGGGGGATTGCGCACACGTGTGCCCACAACCATAATTCAATGCGCCCCGTCCTCCCACGCATGCACATGTGACCCCCCCACTCTCCCCCCGCTTTTGGCACGTGATGGCACAGTGGGCCCGGTAGGCCCATTTTTTGCCCTCCCCAGGCTTCAGAGGCTTTCTAGGAGCCTGGGGAGGGCGAAAACGGCCTTCCCCATCTCCCCGGAGACCCGGAAACAGCCCATTTCCCGACTTCTGGTGGGCCCAGAAGGCCTGAAAATCAGCTGGCCACTGCGCACATGCGTGCTGGACTGAGGTAGGGCAACGCTTGTGTGCCCACAGATATGGCTCCGTGTGCCACCTGTGGCACCCGTGCCATAGGTTTGCCATCACGGACCTAGACTTCATATACCACTTCACAGTGCTTTTACAGCCCTCTCTAAGCGGTTTACAGAGTCAGCCTATTGTTCCCCCCCCCACAAACAATCTAGGTCCTCATTTTACTGACCTCGGAAGGATGGAAGGCTGAGTCAACCTTGAGCCTGGTGAGATTTGAACTGCCAAATTTCAGGTAGCCGGCAGTCAGCAGAAATAGACTGCAGTACTACATTCTGACCACTGGGCCACCACGGCTCATAATCATAATACATTAGCAATAGCACTTAGACTTAGATACCACTTCAGAGTGCTTTACATACCTCTCTATGTGGTTTACAGGGTCAGCCTATTGCCCCGCCCCCCCCAAATCTGGGTCCCCATTTTACCAACTTTGGGAAGACGGAAGGCTGAGTCAACCTCGAGCCCCATCAGGATCGAACTCTGGGCTGTGGGCAGAGTCAGCCTGCAATGCTTCACTTTAACCATTGGGCCACCAGGGCTCAGAGCTGCCCCCTTAACCCCCTTAACAGAGCTGTCATTTTAACATGTGAACATTTAGCGTCGAGAAGCTTTGTAACCTGATTTTGTGGCCTATCTCTTTCAGCACTATCCTGATGAGAGGCACGGTGGCCCCGATCGCCATTCCCGGGACGGCTGGGCGGGTTACGGGTCAGAGCGGAGGCTGAGCAGAGGCCGAGGTTTACCTCCCCAATCCCGGTGAGTTGATTTAAAGAGGAAGAGGCGCCTTTCATCCATGTTTTTTGGAGAAAGAAAGAGGGAGGTACACGCATACAGGTAATCCTCGATTTACGACTTCCCCCACCCCCTCTTGACTTTGCCTGTTGGAAGCTTGGCTGGGAAGGTTATAAATGGGGATCCTATGACTTTGGGATAGTTCAACCGTCATAAATACATGCCAGTTGCCGAGCGTCAGAATTTTGATCATGCACCCAGGGGGATGCTGCATCCGTCATAAGTGTAAAAAAACAGAGATAAATGATTCTTTTTGGTGCCGTTGTAACTTCAAACTGTCACTAAACGAACCATCGTACGTCGAGGACTACCTGTTTATGCCGACTTAGGCTTTGGCTGTCTGGATAGGGTATGCTGGGGATGGAGACTGAACCATTGAGGAGATAAACATTGACTTGACTATTCCAGAGCTGGCGTGGCCAGCCAAAAGATCAATTCATTGAGAATTCAAATACGAGGAATCAGGGCAGGGAGAATATACACATTCCCTTCAGTGTGGTTGATACTGAAAGATCCACACCTTCCCTAGCCATTACAGGAGAGTCCTCAACTTACGGCCACAAAGGAGACCCAAATTTCCATTTCCAAGCAAGACAGTTATTAAGTCAGTGTTTTATGACCTTTCTTGCTATAGGTGTATTTTTTGGACTATAAAAAATAATTTTTGGCCTCCGCGCGTCCGGTTTTTGCCCTCCCCAGCTCCCAGGAGCACTCTGCAGGCCTCGCAAACTCTCTGCGTTTCCCATTTTTGTGAAAAATGGGCCTGTTTTTAGGAAAAACGGGACACGCAGAGGGTTTGTGAGGCCTGCAGAGTGCTCCTGGGGTCTGGGGAGGGCAAAAATGCTACGCATGGGGGAGTTTTGGGAGTCCACAAATGGGCCTGTTGTTGGCGAAAACAGGACACACGGGGAGGGGTTTTGGGAGGCCAAAAATGGTTGTATTTGGTGTATAAGACGCACCAACATTTCCACCCTCTTTTGGGGTGGGGGAGTGTGTCTTATATTCCGAAAAGTACAGTAAGTCGATCAGTGCCCTGGTTTACAATTAGTAAAACGGTTGGTAAGAAGCATTGTAAATGGAGGACCTCCTTAAATCCCAACACCTCTAAAAGGGCACCTACCTATGGAGAAGTTCCACTGGGGGGCAATATTTGTTTTGTTTTTTTAACGTAAGACTGTATCAGCATTTCCTAGATATTTTTTCTTGCCAAGAGCCAAGAAATGTATGTATGTCGATCCATAATATAAAACGATGATAGTAATGATAATAATTTAAATGGATGTTTGCCCCACACGTTAAACCCAAACCTATGATACGAAATTGTAACTTAGTGCACTGTGTGAAGTTAAATTGCCCAGACCCACATTCTGTGTTGTTGGTTATATTGATTGGGAAACAAACTCTCTCTCTCTCTCTCCCTCACACATCTATCTATTTCTCACTATCTCTGTCCGTCCATCCATCTATCTATCTAATCTGCCCATCTCAGTTAAAGCTCGGGGGCAACTTACACGTCAAAAAAATACACTATAATTAAAACAATTAAAACATTTCTGAAAACTGGCAAGAGTTTAAAAAAAACTGCTATTTCCTCCCCACCCTCTTCCAGGGAAGGGAGACACTGGGGAGATCATGGCCGAAAGCTGGAGGGGCATCAAGATCGTTCCTGGACAGGGAGTGCAGACCGAGAGATGGACCATGATCGATGGCAAGGTAAAAGCCCGGCTTTCTTCCTAGATGGAGTTGGACCATGTTTGATTTGGCGGCGCCCCCTGGCTGTGATGAAAGGATTTGGCCTATTCTTGATAAGGCAGCTCCTGTACCGATAGAAGAGAATATTTGTAGCTCAGGGTTGAACCGTGGGGTCCTTGGTGATCTCTGAGCTTAGTTGTTTTCTTGCAGACATTTCATTACCAGACTAGGTAACATCATCAGTGTTAGAAGGGAGTTGGGGTTTGGTATATAACAGCCACCAAGAATACTCCCACCAATGCTGACAGGGCAAGTCACCTGTATATAAACTGATGTGCTACCTAGTTGGGTAATGTCTGCAAGAAAACGACCAAGCTCAGAGAGCACCAAGGACCACACAGTCCTCTCCTCCTCCTCCTCCTCCTCCCAAACCCACTTTCTTCTAGCACCAAGCTCAGAGTGCTGGAAGGATCCCATTTTGTTCTCAAGAGGCCAAGCCAGGTCTTTGGGTCAGACACAACCGGTGGAGCCCCATCGTATTTGGTGTGCGCAGAAAAGCCCTCCACGTATCACAACTTTAAACCATGATGGTTTTACAAATAATGTTCTTCAATAATGATAGGTGGATGTGTATGCCACAGTAAACTCTATTTTGGCTTTTTAGGCGGAGAGCGGAATGTTCCTAGCCAGACCGGGCCTGGCCATGTAATGAACAGAGGAGAAATACCGGGGTGAGTATCAATAAAAGATCCCTTTATTTCTGTTCCTGTCTCCCCACTTTTATCTCACATCCTTTCCCTAAGAAGCACTCTTGAAGAAAGCTCATCCCCACCCCCCATACAGAAGTACAGCCAAGATCTGTCCCCCGCCGCCCCACCCCCTCATATGTTTTGTGCCAAAGTATTATTATGGGGGTGCTGTAGGTAGTCCTCAACTTACGACAGCACTGAAAAAAGTGACTTATGACCATTTTCACACACGTTGCAGCATCCCCATGGTCACAGGATCAAAATTTGGATGATTAGCAACTGGTTCATAATTATGACAATTGCAGAGTCCCGGGATGATGTGGTCCCCTTTTGCGACCTTCTGATATGCCACGTCAATGGGGAAGCCGGATTCACTTAACAACCATGTTACTTACTTAATAACTGCAAGGATTCCCTTAACAACTGTGGCAAGAAAGGTCGTAAAATGGGCCGAAACTCACTTAACAATTGTCTTGCTTAGCAGTGGAAATTTTGGGCTCAATTGTGGTCCTAGGTCGAGGACTACCTGAATAGGAAAATTATAGGGGTTGCTTAGTGGTTTTGCCCTAAAAACCTTCAGGGTCCCCCTCAGCTTGAGGGGCTGACACCTTGCTAGGTTTCTCTGAATGCAAATGCAAACTAGTAGCTCATGAATGATAAATGATGATTTGTCTGATACGGTACACTTCATACGTTTTCGCCTCCAGTAAGGTCTCCTGGTTGAGCAAGGGGTTGGAGTAGAAGACCTCCAAGGCCCCTTCCATCTCTGTTATTCTGTCATTCCGTGATTCTATTATTTTGTTATGTTTGGGCACAGTGAATATTAATATATCCTATTTGAGGGTGGTGGAAAGATTTTTCCATTCTCAAACTGCCCATCATTTAACTTTGATGACCTAGCTTTCATTTACACTGGTACAGTTTATTTTATTACATACCAAACAGGCTATAAAACAATGCCATTTTTTTTTAAACTGGAAAAAGAAGGGCGATGGTTAACCCAGAATTTTGGAGGATGAGGATCCAGGATGAGAGAAAAGCATCTTTAAGTGAGACAGAGATTCAAATTTGGCAATAGTAGGTTTTTTGGGATGCAAGTTTGCTTAGGAAATACATCACTTAAAAATCATCCTGAAATTTATTAAATCATCCCATTCTCACTGCAACTTGAAATTACTTTTTAAAGAGCCCTGGTAGCACAGCAGACTAAAGCACTGTTATTAACATCAGCTGCCTGCAATTACTGCAAGTTCAAATCTCACCAGGCTCAAGGTTGACTCAGCCTTCCATCCTTTCTAAGGTAGGTAAAATGAGGACCCAGATTATGGGGGCAATATACAAAAGTATGAAGGCTATTGCTTAACGCATTGTAAGCCGCCCTGAGCCGCCAGAGAAGGGCGGCATATAAATCAAATTTTAAAAAAGTGCTTTGTGGTTTTAATCTCAGCAAATGGGCCCATCCAGCTGCCTGTCTAGGGCATAATTGGCTCCCTGATGTGCTCCAAATGTTTTGAAGTTAGCTTAGGGATGTGCAGTCTGGGATGTACAAAATACTTCATTCCAGTGAGAGAAGATTTCTAACACTGGGCACTATGTAACAACATGAAATTCAATGGTGAAAAAAGTAAGATTCTACATTCTAAAACCCAGATGCACAAGTATAGGATAGGTTGTACCTGGCTCAATAGTAGTAACTGTGAGAGGGATCTTGGCGTCCTAGTGGACGACCATTTAAATATGAGCCAGCACTGTGCAGCAGCTGCCAAAAAAGGCAATATAGTTCTAGGCTGCATCAACAGAGGGAGAGAATCAAGATCACGTGAAGTGTTAGTACCATTTTATAATGCCTTAGTGACTAAGTTGATCGAAAGGTCGGCAGTTCAGCGGTTCGAATGCCTAGTGCCGCATAACAGGGTGAGCTCCCATTACTTGTCCCAGCTTCTGCCAACCTAACAGTTCGAAAGCATGTAAAAAATGCAAGTAGAAAAATAGGGACCACCTTTGGTGGGAAGGGAACAGTGCTCCGTGCGCCTTTGGTGTTTAGCCATGCCAGCCATATGACCATGGAGACATCTTCGGACAGTGGCTCTTCGGCTTTGAAACGGAGATGAGCACTGCCCCCTAGAGTCGGGAACGGCTAGCACATATGTGTGAGGGGAACTTTTACCTTTATCTTTAAGGCCACACTTGGAATACTGCATCTAGTTTTGGTTGCCACGGTATAAAAAAGATGTTGAGACTCTAGAAAGAGTGCAGAGAAGAGCAATAAAGATTAGGGGACTGGAGGCTAAAACATATGAAGAACAGTTGCAGGAATTGTGTATGTTTAGTCTAGACTAGAACTCGCCATATCCTGGTGATTGGCCCAAAGTCACCCTGTTGGCTTCCACAACTAAGGCAGCATTAGAATTCCCCATCTCCTAATGATTGACTAAGAGTCACCCAGCCAGTTAAGAGTCACCCAGCTTCCATATCTAAGGTGGGACTAGAACTCCTCATCTCCTGGCGTTTGCTCAGAGTCACCCAGGCAGCTTCCATAACTAGGTTCAGGACTAAAACTCCCCATCTCCACGGTTTCTAGCCTGGTCTCTTTGCTGCTAGACCGAACTGTCAATCCATCCTTAAAGCTCCTCATCTAAAGGAACGTGAGAGAAACTTCAGAACTAAAGAAGTTCTTTTTTTTTTTTTTTTTTGTCCACACAGGCGTGGAGAATTTGCACAAGACGGATCGCAGAACCCAGTCGCGCAAGCACCCAGTATGCCAGGCGGTTTTGCAAGTCAGGATAGAACAACTCCGCCGGGCGACCCGCGTTTCGCTCGCCGTTATTGAAGATTTTTTCCCCCCCTTTTCCATCACAACTCTTTGGCCACTCTGTGGAATTTTGCTCCCCTGGTTATGGCCTTGAACTGTTGTTGCTGAAACAGAAGCCCACCACAGTAGCTTGCAGATGATGTGAACTTAACCGTGGTTTTTTTTTTCTCTGTGTGTGTATGTGTGTTTCCTCCCCTTCCCAGCTCTGAGTTCTTACCGGGACACCATTCAGTTGTTTCGCAGGAAACATTCCATTTTCCACAAATAATAAATCTTACTGTATTGAGCTGATGGGAAAATCTTTGGGGCAGATTGGGGGAGCCGATAAACTCGAATAACCTTATCCGTGTTTTCCGTGAAAATAAAATGGGTGAATACAGGTAGTCCTTGACTTACAACCACATTGGAGCCGGAAATTTCTATCGCTACGCAAGATGTTAAGTGAGTTTTGCCCCGCTTTACGACCTACCTTGCCACATTTGTTAAGGGAATCACTGCAGTTTGTTAAGATTAGTCACAGTTCTTAAGTGGATCTGGCATCCCCAATGACTTTGTTTAGTTAGAAGGTCGCAAAAGCCAAGCCTCTGAGTTTTGAGCATGTGACGGTGGCGATGCTGCAATGGTTGTAAGTGTAAAAAAATGGTCTTGAGTCACTTTTTTCAATGTTTTTGTAACTTCAAATGGTTGCAAGTTGAGGACTATCTGTATTCGGTTTGGCCAGCGTTCAATCTTCCTTTGGCATGCTGGATAAGCTGCTTAGGTGTTAGTGAGTGGGCACCGTACCCAGAAAAAAAAAAGATAAAAAATTTATAGTTTGAAAGGGAATGGGGAAAAAGCAGAAGGCAAGATTGATTTGGGGGGTGGGGGGGGGGTGGGGGGGTTTTAAGTGTTTCTTAAACTCGGCAATTTTAAAGTAGGTGGATTTCAACTCCCAGAATACCCTAGTCAGGGTTCTTTAAGATGGGTGGACTTCAACTCCCAGAATTCTCCTGGCAGCATGTTTCAAGGTGGGTGGACGTAAACTTCCAGAATTCCTAAACTGACATGTTTTAAGATGTGTGGACTTCAACTCCCAGAATTCCCCAGCCAGCTTCCTTTAAGAGAGGCAGACTTCAACTCCCAGAATTCCCCAGCTGGCATGCTGGGAGTTGAAGTCCAGCCATCTTAAAGTGGGCAGGTTTGAAAATTAACGTTCTTTCAAAAAGCACAATGAGAAGCCCAGCCTGCTACAAAGAGAAGCCTTTGCTTCTAGCGATGTCCTCATTTGAAGGATCCCCCTGAAGTCCTCAAGGGTCACGTCGGAAAGAAAATTGAGTGGCTGAAACAGACAGAGGAGGCCGCCTGCAGAAGAAAAAGAACAAAGCGTTTAGAAACTTGACTGGGTGGCAAGGAAGCACCTCACCAATTTGAATGGGTGCCTGTTTGCAATTGTGGAAAGATAGTTGGAACTTCAGAGGTCATCTAGTCCAACCCCCTCGTTTGATGCTTGGCCTGTAGGACCAGACAGCGTAGATCCGATCCAGATCCCATTTATTAAGCTGCAGGGATGGGAACCTGAGAAATTAACCTTGTCTGTTTACAGCTACCATTTTTGCCCCCTGGAACACCAATTATTGCTGCCAAATTGACCTTTTTTACCTCCCCATGGACATCTAATCCAAGATATCTCCCCCTCCGGCACAAGCCATGTTTAAAAAAAAGCTCTGAACCCCTGATTCTCCCCCCAGGCCCTGGTTTAGAGCAACAGCCCCCAACCCTTTGGATGCCAGGAACGGTTCCATGGAGAGACATTTTTCCATGGACTAGAGGCGTGGTTTCGCATGCTGCCTGCATCCCACGGATGGGGCTTCGCTTGTTGGCGTGGCCCGGTTTCTGGCATGCTGTATGCCAGTCTATGGACTGGGCATTGGGGAGTCCTTATTTAGAGCAGGGGTCTCCAACCTTGGCAACTTTGTGGACTTCAGCTCCCAGAATTCCCCAGACAGCTTTGCTTGTGGACTTTAGCTCCCAGAATTCTGGGAGCTGTAGTCCACAAGCCTTAAAGTTGCCAAGGTTGGAGACCCTGGTGTAGAGTATTTACCCACATCCTATGTGCTTTATCGTCAATTTTAATGATATCTTTTATCCTGATGTATGGGTGGTACTTTTGTAAAAATGCATTATACAGTTGCATTTATGGTGTTTGGCACCCAAATCATTGTAGAGTTAGTCAACCTTACAAATTTCTTAAGCAAGTAGAAATATAAGAACTTAAAGCCAGGATGGTACCCCTGAGAGCATCAAGACCAACCCCTTTCTCTGCTTAGAGGTTAGTTTAGAAACTCTGATAGTTGTCCAACTGCAGTTTGAATGCAACCAGTCAGCATCTCTCTGGGGCTTTGCATTGTCCGACAGCTCTTTGTGAGAGGTTTTTTTCTAATATCCCTCCTGGTGACTTAAATCCCTTACAGGTAGTCCTCGATTTACAACCGTTCCATTTAGTAACCATTCGGAGTTACAATGGCACTGAAAAAAGTGCCTTATGACTGTTTTCCACACATGGCTGTTGCAGCATCCCTGTGGTCACGTGATCAACATTCAGACCTCCCCTCCCCCGGCAGTTCATATTTATGACGATTGCAGTTATTATTATTATTATTATTATTATTATTATTATTATTATTATTATTATTATTTATTAAATTTGTATACCGCCCTTCTCCCGAAGGACTCAGGGCGGTGCACAGCCAAATTAAAATACATACAATACAAAATTTAAAATAATTTAAAACAATTAAATCCAATTGGCTTCCCGAAGTATTAAAACCCATTACCCTTAAAAACCCTTTAAAAAATTTTAAGCCAGGCCAGCTTGCTGGAATAGGAAGGTCTTCAAAGCTCGATGGAAGGTACGGAGGTCTGGGATTAGTCGTATTCCTGGGGGGAGCTCGTTCCAGAGGGCGGGTGCCCCCACAGAGAAGGCCCTCCCCCTGGGGGCCGCCAGTCTCTGTGGGACCGAATTGGCCGGTGGGAGGTTATCGGTGGCAGAAGGTGGTCTCGCAGATAGCCGGGCCCTAAGCCATAAGCAGTGTCCCGGTGTCATGTGATCTTCTTTTTGTGACCTTCTGACAAGCAAAGTCAGCGTGAAAACCAGATTCACTTAACTGGGTGACTAACTTAACAACTGCAGTGATTGACGTGACAATTCCGGCAAGAAAAGTCATAAAATGGGGTAAAGTTCACTTAACTGCTGTCTCGCTTAGCAACAGAAAATTTGGGGGTCAATTGTGAGCACTACCTGTATTGCTTGGCCTTCCCTCTCTCTTGAGATTATTTTTTCTCAAAATTAAACCTTCCCATTTTCTCTTCTTCTAAATTTCCTGATTGTCCTTTCCGTCTATTTAACGTTCTGAAGAATCTGAAGATTATTCCGATTATTTTTTAACTGGGAAGAATTAAGACTCAAAGACTACGAATTGCTAGATCTCTGCTGTTCTATTATTTTTTTAAAATTAGTGTGGAACAAGCTACCATAGATCATAAAAAAGCAGAATATGCAGCAGTTAAAATATGAGTCGCGGCTGACCAAAATTAAGACTAAACCTTCCTGAGGTTGGTGGTGGTTGAATTTGGGAATTTTTGCACTAAAATAGACGTCCTGCCATTAAACAATGCTTTTCTCCTTCTGAAACGCCCAATGGATCTACTTTCAGTTGCAAAATGCAAAATCTGAGATTGGATGACCTCATCTCTCCTTTTCAACGTCTCCCATTGGTCGGCGTCTCAACTCCTGCGATTCTTTAACCAGCCACCAGATGGCAGTAGCGATTAATCAATGGAGCCTCTTGCTTTCCTTTCTCTCCCCCCCCCCTTTTTTTTTTGCCCCTAAATCAACTTTAATTTTTCTTTTCTTTTTCTTTTTGGAATGTATAGAATAATTTAATTCTCTCCACCTCCAGTCAATTTGCAAGCTAAGCTACTTCAGGGTGCCTCAGTGAGATGGGAGGCCTAGAAGTCTAATAATAAATAAATAAAATAAAATGTATGACCGAAAACGTCCCCATTCAAAAATGCTTTTTTAAAAAACAGGATGATGAATGTCAAGTATCACCTAAATTCCACAATTCCTTTTCTCTGGTCACAGAAGAAGTAGAAAAAATGTTTTTTTCTCTCAATCTTTTTCCTTGTTATATTAAACATTTACATTCTGTTGGCTCCTTTTAGAGGTTTTGAGGCGCTTCATGCATCTCATCCTCACAAGAACCCTGCGAGGTGGGACACTATCCTGTTTCCCCTATATATAGATTCCTGCTTCAACTGGCAGAAGAACGGAGAAAAATCCATTTTTTAGGTACCATTTTCCTAATAATCCAGCTCTGATTCTCTATGATGATGTTTCTAGTTTGAATGAACAGTGGATTTTAGTTGATTTAAATCAGTGTTTCTCAACCTTGGCCACTTTAAAAAGTGTGGACTTCAACTCCCAGAATTCCCCAGCCCAGTATAGCTGATTGGGGAATTCTGGGAGCTGAAGTCCAAACCTCAGCATAGTTGACTGGGGAATTCTGGGAGCTGAAGTCCAAACCTCAGCATGGCTGACTGGGGAATTCTGGGAGCTGAAGTCCAAACCTCAGCATAGCTGATTGGGGAATTCTGGAAGCTGAAGTCCACACCTCAGCATGGCTGACTGGGGAATTCTGGGAGCTGAAGTCCACACCTCAGCATGGCTGACTGGGGAATTCTGGGGGCTGAAGTGCACACCTCAGCATAGTTGACTGGGGAATTCTGGGGGCTGAAGTCCAAACTTCAGCATAGTTGACTGGGGAATTCTGGGGGCTGAAGTCCACACCTCAGCATGGCTGACTGGGGAATTCTGGGAGCTGAAGTCCACACCTCAGCATGGCTGACTGGGGAATTCAGGGGGCTGAAGTCCACACCTCAGCATGGCTGACTGGGGAATTCTGGGAGCTGTAGCCCACACCTCAGCATGGCTGACTGGGGAATTCTGGGGGCTGAAGCCCACACCTCAGCATGGCTGACTGGGGAATTCTGGGAGCTGTAGCCCACACCTCAGCATGGCTGACTGGGGAATTCAGGGGGCTGAAGCCCACACCTCAGCATGGCTGACTGGGGAATTCTGGGAACTGAAGTCCACACCTCTTAAAAGCTGCCATGGTTGAAAATTCCAAAATGGTGCAAATCCACATCTAAAGCCTCCCAAAGCTCTGTCAGCAATTCTCTGATACAGAGAATAACACACACACAGGCTGGTTCACACAACATGTTGTCGGCAATGTCCCCAAGGGAGTCAATCTGATAAAAGCAACATTTAACTCCCATAATTCTCCCGCTAGCATTTGTGGACTTCAACTCCCATAATTCCCCAGCCAGCGCGGCAAAGGTTGAGTAATAATTGCCTACATAATTAGTGGAAAGGAAAAGGAGTCATAATTGGGCATTTGCAAGCTGGCTGGGAACTTCTGATCATGTTTTTACTGAAGTTTTAAAATACGGAGATAATAAACTAATACAAACGAAGAAAAACATATAAAGGAGAAAAAGTGAAAAAAGAGGGGAAAATGGGGAAGGGGAAAAGAGAAAAATATATTCAATAAAAAAAGAATTAAAAAATGAAATTACTTCCTTCTTCGTCAAAACAAGTACAAATATTTTCAATATCTCAATATCATGTCTAATATTTCAACCAAAATCTATCTCATATCTCATTTTTATCTATTGGCAAATAATAAAGCTTCAATTTTCAATCTTAATCAGCAAAAGTCCATTAATTTCTGTCAGAAATAATCATGTTTCTCTAGCTTTCTCTCTCTCCATCCATCCATCTATCTGAATATTTCTGATACTTCTTAATGAACTTTTGCTGATTAAGATTGAAAGCTGAAGCTTTATTATATAAACTTTGAACAAGCAAATCAATTTCATATTTCTTTTTCCTTTTGCAATTCAATGCCCTCTCCTTTTCTCTAAAAATGCACAGGAAAAAAAATTGTCTTCAACGAAGTATAACTTCTCCAAAAAAATCTTATTTCCAGCCAATCTGACTTCTTAGTCCCTTTGAAAATTTTCCAAAATCAACATTCTAATCATCCTTAATTCCAAGTAGGAAAAGTTTTTTTAAAGTCTTAAACTTGCATAAATCTTTTGCTGCTGCTGCTGGTTGAAGGAAAATCGCCCAGTGTAATAAAATTTGTCCTTCTGGAGGTTCTTAATGTCTTAAAAACACAATTTACATGGTATTTCAAATAAAAGTGATTAAGTGAAGAAATCGGGGAATTCAGTGTCCTTTTGAAACACTCTGAACCAGCTTGAGCAAAACTGTCTCTCCCAGAGCTCTAAAATATACAAAAATCCCCGTTTTTAGAGTCTGGATATAGGAAACATCTGTAAAGAGCACTCTGGACCCATCTCAAGTCCTCATCTTTATCCAGAGAGGAATTCAGTTCCTTCCCACTGTGATTGTCAGCTCCACTAAAAGCAAAGCTGTTTTAAGTAATATTGTACTGCAAACTAAGGCATACAAAACCTTTGCTAGACCAATTCTCAAATACAGCTCATGTCCTTGGAACCTGCACTGCATATCAGACATTAATACAATTGAGCGAGTCCAGAGGTATTTCACAAGAAGAGTCCTCCACTCCTCTGCCTTATGCCACCAGGCTTGAAATTTTGGGCTTAGACAATTTAGAACTACGCCGCCTTCGGTCCAACCTAAGCGTAGTACACAAAATTATCTGCTACAACGTCCTACCTGTCAAGGACTACTTCAGCTTCAACCGCAATAATACTCGAGCACACAATAGATACAAACTCAAGGTAAAACGCTCCAAACTCGATTGCAGAAAATACGATTTCAGCAACAGAGTGGTCAATGCCTGGAATGCACTACCTGACTCTGTGGTCTCTTCCCCAAACCTCCAAAACTTTAACCTTAAGACTGTCCACTGTTGACTTCACCCCATTCCTAAGAGGTCTGTAAGGGGTGTGCATAAGTGCACCAGCGTGCCTACCGTCCCTGTCCTACTGTCCCCATTTATTTGTATCCATTTCCTGTATTCGTAATCATATTTTTACTTATATCTGTTATATTAGACATGTTTGACAAAATAAAATAAATAAAAAATAAAATAAAAATAAATAGTCCACCATTCCTTCCCTGGAAGTGCTGACTGGGGAATTCTGGGAATTGAAGTCCACACATCTTAAAGTTGCCAAAGTTGAGAAACACTGATGTGGAGAAATTAAAGAAAAATAAACCGAAGGCCATTTCTAGATACGGACTCCCTTGGTTGCTTATACAGTTAGTTCTTGACCACAATTGAGCCCCAACTTTCCATTGCCTAAGCGAGAGAGTTGTTGAGTGAGTTCGGTCTCATTTTATCACCTTCCTTGCCACAAATCGCTGTAGTTCTTCAATTTAGTAACACAGTTGTTAAGTGAATCTGGCTTCCCCATTGATTTTGCTTCTCAGAAGGTCGCAAAAAGGGATCACATCAGGGGTGAAATCCAGCAGGTTCTGACAGGTTCTGGAGAACCGGTAGCGGAAATTTTGAGTAGTTCGGAGAACCGGCAAATACCACCTCTGGCTGGCCACAGAGTGGGGTGGGAATGGAGATTTTGCAGTATCCTTCCCCCTGGAGTGGGGTGGGAATGGAGATTTTGCAGTATCCTTCCCCCTGGAGTGGGGTGGGAATGGGGATTTTGCAGTATCCTTCCCCCTGGAGTGGGGTGGGAATGGAGATTTTGCAGTATCCTTCCCCTGCCACGCCCACCAAGCCACACCCATAGAACCAGGTAGTAAAAAAAATTGTATTTCACCACTGGATCACATGATCCCGGGACACTGCACCTGTCATAAATATGACCCAGTTGTTTGGGTTTTTTTGATCACCTGACCATGGGGATGTCGCCATGGTCGTAATTTTGAAAAACGGTCATAAGTCCCTTTTTTTCCAGTGGCATTGCAGCTTGGAAAGGTCTCTAAATGAACTGTTGTAGAACTACCTGTAACCTGTTTTAAAGTACAGGGTTTTTTTTAAATTTATGGGTGGCTTTTTAAAAATAAGGGTGGAAAGGTGTTTCGTTTTGTTATTCGGTTCTTTTCAAGCTCTTTTTTTTTTTAACATGGGCATGTTGGAAAAGCTGTTGCAAAACATCCTAAATCTGCAAATAGGCCAAGCTTTGGCATAAACGTGCTTAGCATAACAGGGGAAGGAACAGAGCGAAGAAATTTATAGGGACTCCTGTTTGGCTTCCCTTCAATACGTATTTCTGAGTAGGCTTGCAGAGAAGGGTTTTTTTTTTTGGAGTGGTGTGTATATGTGACTGTCTCTTTGCTTGTTTATTTCCCCTATTTCTAAACAGCCTTTCAGATCCACCGTCTTGCCAGAGCCGCCGACAGTAGTTGCAGCAAACACACAACAGCGTGTTTAAACCTTTCCTTTGTTGCCATCGAGTACTGCTTGCAGACAGTTGAAAAGAAGCCAGCGACGGGGAAATGCCACTAAAATGCAAGAACAGCCTGAGCACGGCTGAAGCGCCAGGAAAGCAAAGGGAGGCGGCTGTGTTAAACAGAAAAAGAGAAAAAGTCTTTCTCTCTCTCTCTCTCTCTCTCTCTCTCTGTGGGAGGAGCAAGCAAGTCAGGGAGGTGGGGCTTGCATGCCAGGGGGAGGGACCCAGGGGTGGGCTTAAAAAATTTAGCAAGGGGTTGTCTGCCTGGTTGCTGAATGGGCATGGCCATGGTGGGAGTGGCCTAATTGGCCTCCTCGGGCTCCAGAGGCTTTTCTCAAGCCTCCGGGAAGGCGAAAATGGCCTCCCCAGGCTCCGGAGGCCCTTCCGGTAGGCCCATTTTTCGCCCTCCCCAAGTCTCCGCGCATGCCTGCACTTACATCCAAAACGGGCCGTGTGGGGATTCCTGGGAGGGGCGGGGTGGGGTGGGTGGGGCCAGCCAGGAGTGGGATTTGGGGGTTCTCCGAATTGCACCAATCTTAGCTAGAGGTTCGCCCGAACCCCTGCGAACCCCCAGCAGCCCACCTCTAGAAGGGACCTGACCGATTGAAAAGGTGGAGCTTGCTTATATAAATACACGTAGTCCTCGACTTCCGACCACAATTGAGCCCAAATGTTATGTTGCTGAGTGAAACATTTCATTAAGGGAGTTTTGCCCCATTTTACGACCTTTCTTGCCACAGTTGTTAAGTGAATCACCTTCAATTGATAAGTTAGTAACCTGGTTGTTAAATGAATCTGGCTTCCCCATTGACTTTGCTTGTCAGAAGGTCGCAAAAGGGGATCACATGATCTTGGGATACCGCAACAGTCATAAATACGAACCAGTTGCCAAGCGTCTGAATTTTGATCACATGATTATGGGGATGCTGCAAAGGTCGTAACTGTGAACAATATTCATTAGTCACATTTTTCAGTGCCGTTTTAACTTTGAACGGTCACTAGATGAACTGTTGTAAGTAGAGGACTATCTATATAGCTAGTCCTCATCTTACAACCATCCGTTTAGAGACTGCTTGAAGTTACAACGGCACTGAAAAAAGTGACTTACAACCATTTTCACACTTACGACCATTGCAGCCTCCCACGAGATCAAAATTCAGATACTTGGCAACTGCTTCGTATTTATGACCAGTGTCCTGGAGTCAGCTGATCATCTTTTGCGAACTTGTGACGAGCAAAGTCAATGGGGGAACTCTATCCATTTAACTGCCGTGGGACTAACTTAACATCCGCAGTGATTCGCTTAACAACCGCGGCAAGAAAGGTCGTAAAGTGAGCCAAAAGTCCCTTTTACAACTGTCTCGCTTAGCATCAGAAATCTTGAGCTCAGTTGCAGTTGTAAGTCGAGGACGGGCCTGTATTGAAGATATGTCTCCTACAGTTCCTCATAGCTACCGTAGCAACTACTCTGGTGGTTGTTGTGGAACAATGCTTCCGCCCCTCCATCTCTCCTATTCCCTAGGTTTAAATCTGGAATATTTTCCTGCCGAGCAGATGCTTCCTCCCTCAGCCCTGCTTCCCCCAATTACCGCACTTCCGAAGGTTTGACCTAACGTTCATTATTTTTAGTCTTCGATACCAAAGGGATTCGAAATCAAAAATCTCACTTGAAGGTCTGCCAAGCTTCTCGGGCTGAGCAAAGCATATTTTAACATGCTGCACCTTGGCTTCCGTCTCTTGCAAGATTTCGCTCTCCTAGAGCTGGCAGGGGCTCTAAGGATCATCTAGTCCAGGGGTCCCCAACCTTTCGGACCTCAGGGACCACTAAATTCATCATTTTAAATCCCACGGACCACTAATATGATCTGCCTAATGACTGGATGGGCGGGCGTGGCTAGGGGGGGGTCATGTGACTGGGTGGGCGTGGCCAGCTTGATGTCACTCACGTCGAGGGGTGCCTCGATGGCCTCTACTCGCCCGTCCCAGCCACTCCTCACCTGCCCACCTGGGTTCCTTAGGGCCCCAACAGGAAGCAGTTGTTGGAGCTAAGCAGCCACCACGAGAAAGAGTTGGCAAAACAGCTGCTCAGTTCAAATTGGATCTGACCGAGAAGGAGGCTCAGCAGAAGCACCTCACTGAGGACTAGAAGCATAGGCTTTTCCAAGCAGAGGGAAGACCTGCGGGAGTGCAAGGCCAGGTACCGGCGTCTGGAGGCTCAGCGGGTTAAGATGGTCAGCCAATTCCAGGCCATGATGCAGTCCCACTGGAATGAGGCCCTCCGGCTCTTTGCCAACAGCGGCACTTCCCTCCAGCCTTTGCCCAAAAACCCCTTACCAGGAGACTGAAACAGACCCCAAGTCGGAATTTCTGCCCCCTCCAACCCGCACAAAAAGACCCCAAAGGGGGAGACTCTTTGCAGCAACACAAATGTTCGTTGCACATATCCGGCCCAGGGGCCGTAGTTTGAGGACCCCTGATTTAGTGCAATATTAAAAATGCAAATTTTTTGTTTCCTCCTGCACCAACCTGACAGCCAAAACAGGGCACTTGGGTGCCATGCGAGCCCCCCCCCGTGCACCCCATTCCCCTGCACATGCACACACATGTCCCCCACATGCACCCCACCCCATGCACATGCGTGGCAGAGACCCGAAAACCAGCTGGCCGCCAGGAGGTGTGCGCATATGCGCGATAGAGCTGGACTGGGGCGACGGCTGGCGTGCCTGCAAAAAGAGTTCTCCGTGTTCAACAATGGCAGAGTTTCTGATGTGAAAAACGGCCCTAAGTTATTTTTTTCCCCAGTGCCGTTGTAAATTCAAACGGTCACTAAATGAACCATTGTAAATCAAGGACAACCTGTATGTATTTATTTATTTATTATTTTTATTTTATTGAATTTTTATTTTTATTGAATTGCTTAGCACATTGTAAGCCGCCCTGAGTCTCCGGAGGAGGGCGGCATATAAATCAAATTAAAAAAATAATAATTATATACCGCCCTACTCCCGAAGGACTCAGGGCGGTGAACAGCCATAGAATAAAACATATAAATACAAAATTTAAAATAAAATAAAACGAATTAAATAATTTGGCTGAACAAATTTAAAACCCCAATAATTTAAAACCAAATTTAAAATTTCCATTTAAAAAGGGGAAAGACTTATGTATGTAGACGCCTCTCTCTGGTTTTCTGTTTTTTTTTCCTGCTAATATTGTTGTATCTTTTTTATCGGCCGTCACGGATGCCGGATCCTGTGAACTTACTTATTGCAAGGTGGGGGTAAGACTAAATGACCTCTAAAATCCCACCAAATGTTGAAAAGCTTATGATTTTAAGCTCCCCATCTGTCTGGCAAGCGAGTCTTAAAAATTGCAGTTTCGGGTTATCGTGAGCATAAGAAAGGGCTTAAGCTCCCAGAGGCAGGTTCTCTCTTGGCTACCCTCCTTTCCCACAACAACAGATCCCTCCGATTAACTTGCATGAACCAGCAGGACGCTTCGGCCTCCATCTTTTGTTTCGATCCAAAAAAAAAAGGAATCTCTAGGAATCAAAGGATGGGAGTTGACAAATGCTGGAATGAAAACCTTTGCCTTTTTTTTTATATGTCCTTCACACCGTTCTTCATGCATTTTTGTCTCCAGGCATTTGCTCATCTTAGTTGCTCTTCTTTGCACTTTTTCCAAAGTCTCAACATCTTTTTTGTAATGTGGGGACCAAAACTGGATGCAGTTATTCCAGGTGTGGCCTTACTCAGTGGTGGGATTCAAATAATTTTAACAACCGGTTCTCTGCCCTAATGATTTCTTCCAACAACCAGTTCACCAAACTGCTCAGAAAGTTAACAACCGGTTCTCCCGAAGTGGTGCGAACCGGCTGAATCCCACCACTGGCCTTATTAAGGATTTAGGACTTCACCTGATTTTGATTCTGTGCCTCTGTTTATACAACCAAGGATTGTATTAGCTTTTTTGACTGCTGTCGCACACGGCTGGCTCATGTTGTGTGATCTAGGACCACAAGGTCCCTTTCACATTTATTGTTTAGAATAGAATAGAATAGAATAGAATAGAATAGAATAGAATAGAATAGAATAGAAAAGAATAACAGAGTTGGAAGGGACCTTGGAGGTCTTCTAGTCCAACCCCCTGCTTGGGCAGGAAACCCTACACCACTTTAGACAAATGGTTGTTCAATCTCTTCTCAAAAACTTCCAGTGTTGGAGCATTCACAACTTCTGGAGGCAAGTTGTTCCACTGATTAATTGTCCTCACTATCAGGAAATTTCTCCTTAATTCTAGGTTGCTTCTCTCCTTGATTAGTTTCCACCTATTGCTTCTTGTCCTGCCCTCAGGGGCTTTGGAGAATAGCTTGACTCCCTCTTCTTTGTGGCAGCCCCTTAAATATTGGAAGACTGCTATCCTGTCTCCCTTAGTCCTTCTTTTCATTAAACTAGGCATATCCAGTTCCTGCAATCGTTCTTCATATGATTTAGCCTCCAGTCCAGTCCCCTAATCATCTTTTCTCCACATTAAATTGGATAGGGCCCATGGTTCAAGTCTGTCAAGATCTTTTTGGATCCTGAGCTTGTCTTCTGGGGTTATATTTATAATAGTTTACTTAGTGACTCTTCACTAAATCAGAGTGGCCATGAAAAAAGCATCCCCATGGTAGAAGGGGAATTTATCAAATCTGCAGATGGTACTAAGCTGGCAGAAATAGCCAACACCCTAGATCAGGAGTCAGCAATCCGCAGCTCTGGAGCCGCATGTGGCTCTTTCATCCCTCTGCTGTGGCTCCCTGTCGCTCAAAATATACGTCACAACCGCCAATGTGCGAAACACACGGCATGCGATTTATTGAGCTTTTCGACCCTGGTAGGTCAACCATGGATAAATCCAAGAAAAGAAGTTTCAGAAGAAAACAGAATGTTTAATTCAAATACATATATTAGTTTTGTGGCTGCTCAGGAAATAGTCAGGCATGGGAAGGGTTTTGTGGCTCCCGGTGTTTTATTTTCTGTGGGAAACGGGTCCAAATGGCTCTTTGAGAATTTAAGATTGCCAACCCCTGCCCTAGATGAAAGGCTCAAGATCTGTTGTGGCTCCGTTGCCTGAGCCTGGGCTATCGACAGATGCAGACTCTGAGAGTGAGGAAGAGGAGTTGGCAAGGCCTCCCTCTCCAGGACTCTCCTCTCTGGCAATGCCTCCGGAGGACACTGAAGGCCAAACGATAGGCTCAGAGCCAAGCACATCCCCGCAGCCACAGGTGGACAGCGATGAAGAAGATAAGTGCTGGCTGGACCCTCGACAGAGGCGCAGGGAGAAGCGTGCGCAGCAGAAGGGAAGGCGTGCCAAAGATTAGCTGAGTCACTGGACCACACCCCATAAATAAATGTGGGTGTGGTGGCCGGTTCAGTTTGTGACGAGCAAAAAACTGGAAATACTCCATGATCTCTGCTTTACTGGACTTTGCCTGCTTTATCGGACTGCATTTGGATTAATCTTTGTTTTGTGTGAATAAAGTCTGAATTGGCAGCTAGCCACTGGGTTGCTGCCAGCTTTATCACCAAAGAGTTTTGTCGTGTGGCTTATTAACTCCGGGCCGTCTATAGGTGTGTGTGCGTGGTATGGGGACAGAACAAGATCCAGGTGGATCTTGACAGACTTGAACACTGGGCCCTAATTAACAAAATGAAATTCAGTGTAGAGAAAAGTAAAGTCTTACACTTAGGCAAGAAAAACCAAAAGTACACATACAGATTGGGAGAAACCAGGCTTAATAGCAGTGACTGTGAGAGGGATCTTGGAGTCTTAGTGGACAACCAGTTCAATATGAGCCAGCCGTGTGCGGCAGCTGCCAAAAAAGCCAACACAGTCCTAGGCTGCATTAACAGAGAGATAGAATCAAGATCACGTGAAGTCTTAATACCGCTTTATAATGTTTTGATAAGACCATACTGGGAATACTGCATCCAGTTTTGGTCACCACAATATAAAAAAGATGTGGAGACTCTGGAAAGAGTGCAGAGAAGAGCAACAAAGATGATTAGGGGACTGGAGGCTAAAATATATCAAGAACGGTTGCTGGAATTAAGTATGTCTAGTTTAATGAAAAGAAGGACTAGGGGTGACATGATAGCAGTCTTCCAATATCTCAGGGGTTGCCACAAAGAAGTGGGAGTTAAGACATTCTCCGAAGCACCTGGCAGTGGTGGGATTCTACCGGTTCAGACCGGTTCGGGTGAACTGTTAGCTCTGACTTTCAGCCGTGAGCGAACCGGTTTGCTCCGATTTTGAAGTGGGCCCGCCGGTCCCTGCGTTATACTCATCTATATTTCCGTTTCCGAAGCTCAGCTGATTGGCACAGCAGAGTGGATTGCCACGCCTCAGCTGTTTTCCTTGCCAGCTGCAATGCGGAAAGTGAGTTTCTCCAAACTGTGTATGTGCATGCTTAGCGAACTGGTTGTTAAACCGGTCGGATCCCACCCACCCCTGACCTGAAGGCAGAACAAGAAGCAATGGATGGAACCTAACCAAGGAGAGAAGCAACCTAGAAATAAGGGGAAATTTCCTGACAGTGAGAACGATTAGCCAGTGGAACAACTTGCCTCCAGAAGTTGTAAATGCTCCATCACTGGAGGTTTTGAAGAAGAGACTGGGCTGCCATTTATCAAGGATGGAATAAAGTCTCCTGCTTGAGCAGAGGGTTGGGCTAGATAACCTCCAAGGTCCCTTCCAATTCTGTTATTCTGTGAAATCACTGTTGATAATAAGGTTGGAAAAGGAGGGAGGAAAGGAAGGAAGGAAGGGTCGTTCGCTCACCCCTCCATCCCCCACCAGCAGCCTGACCGTCGATTCCACCTGCCCCAAATAAATAAAATCCACTTTGGACTGTCTTAAGATTTCCTGAGTGCAAAATTCCTTCTGGGGTTCTTGAGAAGCTTATCGGCTTGGATACCGGAGAATAAACTAAGCTGGAGTCGTTTGACGCAGATTTCCGAATGTGGCTTGCCGAGAAGATGAAATTTTTATTTCTTCTTGCCAATTTGCAACTCGTTGGCCTCGGAAGGGAAGGAAGATTAATCACAATTTCGCCTCCCTCCTGCTCTAACCTGGTATGGCGTCTTCCAGATGTTTGGGGATTACCGGGCGCAGAATGCCCACCAAGCAGGACCAGGCAGAGTCTATGTTTTCTTCCTAATCCTCGTTTGCAGCTGTCTCCAGGCTTTTGGGGAGGCATAACGGCCTCACACAGGGCAAAACTGCACGGTGTAGCTCGCTTTGCAAATCGCCAGTTCTACCCGCTTTGTGGGAGAAATTCCTGTTTCTCCTGCTTATTTTCAACCTGTGGATACACAGCCACCTCTTTGAAAATATTGGAAGTTAAATGCATGGAGCAGTGTTGGCGAACCTTTGCGGCACCAAGTGCTGAAACAGGAGTGTGTGCGGGTGTTGGAAATGAATTCATCCAACAAGCATGGGTCGATGAAAACAAAGAGATTTTATTAAAAGAAAATAATAAAAGCTACTTTGCAAAATAGGGTGGGTATATCCCAGCAGATCTCAACAGAGGAGTTTAAACCAGGAAGCCACATCTAAAATTTCAAAAGCATTACATTTTATAGTTCCCTATCCTGACGGCCCATTTCCCTCCTCCTTTGGACTTATTGGAGAAGTCCTCCGGGGTTTCAACTAATTCAAGATGCCTCAAAGGAATACATTATCTCTCTCTTTGTTTTCTCAGATTACTTTCTCTTCAGCACCTCCCGTACCTCTCCGTACCTGTCCATTACCCATCTACATAGCATCTCTCAGTTTTAAGGAACGTCTCCATGCACCCTCAGCAGGCCCCTCTCCTATGCCAAAGAACAGAATAATGCCCACATGTCCTTCTCCAAGCATATGCACCATAGACCTGGGAGAAAAGTTCCACAAAGCATATATTGTAAAAATTCAGTCATATTTAGATCTTAATGCAGGAAGGATACAATTGATTTCATACATACGTTTTTACAGAGGTACATGTATTATAAATGCTTAACCAATAAATGCTTAAATGGAAAATACTTTTGTAGCAGCATAACATATATTGTACAATAGAATAACAAGTTTCTATTCAATTATTACTATTCCCTTCGTTACTAGTTTATTTTTGAATTCCCTAATATCCTATATGGGAGGGTGGGGAAGTGCTGGAAACCGGAAGAGCAATGGGCGACGGCTGGTGTGCCCGGAGAGATGACTCTGTGTGCCACTTCTGGCACGTGTGCCATAGGTTCACCATCACAGGCATAGAGTATAAGAACAATGATGGCTAACCTTTTTTTCCTCGGGTGCCGAAAGCACACGCATGTGTGCAACAGTGCCCACACGCGAGCCCACACCCATAATGCAATGCCTCCCATGTGCCCTGCCTCCCCCTCCGCATGCATGCGCCTCCCCGTGTTTCCCTGCCCCCCTGCACATGCATGTGTGACTCCCCCACCCCCTGCTGTCCCCCTCTCCACACATGCGTGTGTCCCCCGGCCCATTTTTGGTCCCCGGAGGCCATGCGGAGGCCTGCTAGGTCCAAAATGTGGCTGGGGGGGGGCGCGCGCCACATCCCCCTGCCCCCCTGTGCATTTATTATTTATTTATTTATTTATTTATTTATTTATTTGTTTGTTTGTTTGTTTATTTATTTATTTGTTTATTTATTTTATTATACTTATATGCCGCCCTTCTCCTGAGGGACTCAGGGCGGCTTACAGAAGTGAAGACAATGAAAGCAATAAAAATAACTACATAAGCGATGTCAGCACTTCAACCTGCATTTACTCTAGTGCTGACATAAGAAGGAGAAGAGGGGGCAGCTGGCAAGAGGACGCTTGACATTTCACCTACTTATTTTCCCTGAAGATAATATCCCCTAGGAGATGAGATGGGAGGGGGGACATTCCTGGGAGCTGAAGTAGTAGATATGGGGAGAGTGATTTGGAAGAAGGCCAATGAGACGCAGAGATTTGGGGAACGGAAAGGGAAGATTTGGGGTCAGGAAGTCAGAGTTGGCTACGCCACGATCGGGGGCAGATTGTCGTGCTTAATAAAATGAAAGATTTCTTCAAAGACTATCTGTTTGGAAATGCAATTTATTTTATTTGAGACGATATCGAAACCTGACAAGCAATTCAGTCCCTCCCCGTTGCACATGCGCTCGTGTCTCTGCAGACCAGTCAGTTGGCTGGCGGGAGGCATGTGCACATACACAGTGGAGCTGACATAGGGCGACGGCTCGCGTGCCTGCAGAGCGTGCCACCTGTGGCATCCGTGCCATAGGTTCGCCATCACGGGTATAGAACATAGAAGACCCTATACCAGAGGTGTCAAACTCAAGGCCTGCGGGCCAGATCTGGTGTGAGGGGTAGTTAGATTTGGCCCACCGGGCTGGCCTAGAAACAGCAAAGGACTGGCCCACGGTGCACTCTGCTAGCGAAAATGGAGCTTGGGGGGTGGGGGTGGGGGCTGTGTGCGGCCACCCTGTACCACTTTTTCGGCTGTGATGGTCTCCTGCAGCTCTCTGCCAGTGAAAATGGAGCTTGGGGGTGGTGGAGGGGGAAACTGTGTGCGGCATTCCTTTTTTTGCTGGCCGAGGGCTAGCAAAAACAAAGTAAAAACAAAACAAAAGAAGAAATTTGAGCATGAAAGAAGGGACAGGAAAAGAAAAAGGGAAAGAAGGAAAGAAAAAGAAGGAAAGATGGGAAGAGAGCAAAGAAGGAAAGATAAAGGAAGAAGAAAGAGGAATGAAGAGGGAAGGAAAAAGAAAAGGAAGGAAGGAAGGAAGGAAGGTTATAATGAGACAGAGGGAAGAGTCTCTGAGCAGTCCTGCCTTAGCACCTGGCCACCACAGGTGCCCCCCAACACAATTCCCGTGTCACGCCCACTCTGGCCACACCCACCTGGCCCTCCAATGTCAAACACAACCCTGATGCGGCCCTGAAAGAAATTGAGTTGGACAACCCTCCCCTCTACCATTTCAGACAAATGGTTGTCCAATCTCTTCTTAAAAACTACCAGTGTTGGAGCATTTACAACTTCTGGTGGCAAGTTGTTCCACGGATTAATTGCTCTGTCAGAAAAATTCTCCTTAGTTCTAGGTTGCTTCTCTCCTTAGTTTCCATCCGTTGCTTCTTAACAGAACAATAGAATAACAGAGTTGGAAGGGACCTCGGAGGTCTTCTATTCCAACCCCCTGCTCGAGCAGGAGAGCCTATACCCGTGATGGCGAACCTATGGCACGCGTGCCACAGGTGGCATGTGGAGCCATATCTGTGGGCACGCAAGCGTTGCCTAGCTCAGCTCCAGCACGCACGCGTGTGCCAGCCAGCTGATTTTCGGGCCTTTCAGTCCCACAGGAAGTGGGGAAACGGGCTGTTTCCAGCTTCCGGATGGCCTCCAGTGGGGGTGGGGAAGGCCGTTTTCGCCCTCCCCAGGCTCCTAGAAAGGCTCTGAAGCCTGGGGAGTGCGAAAAACGGACTACACATGCGCTCCTTCAGCTTTTGGCACGCGATGGCAAAATGGTTAGCCATCACTGGCCTATACTACAGTATTATAACAAGCGAAGTCAACGGGGGATGCCAGATTCGCTTAACAACTACTAACTTAACATCTACAGCAATTCACTTACCAACTGTGGCGAGAAAGGTCGCAAAATGGGACACAGCTGACTTAAGAACCGTCCTGTTTAAAAATGGAAATTTTGAGCTCAGTCGTGGTCATAAATCAAGGATGATTTGTACAGGGAGTCCTCAATTTTCAACCAGAATTGGGATTTGACTGTCCACTGTTAAGCAAGGCTTAACAATGCTGGGTGGGAAGCCAATCCCAGGTCTGCGGGTGAAGCAAATGTGACAAATACGAGCCAGTCGTTGAGTGCCAAAATTTTGATCACGTGACGATGGGGATGCTGCGACGGTCGTAAGTGCGAGGAGTGATCGTCAGTCGCATTTTTTCGGTGCTATCGTAATTTCAAAGGTCGCTAAACGGATGTTTGTAAGTCAAGGACTATCGGTAAATGTGAATTCCTTCTTCTTGTTTGAAAATACAGTAGTCCTCGACTCACAACAGTTCATTTAGTGACCGTTCAAAGTTACAACGGCACTGAAAAAAATGACTTGTGACCCGTTTTTCATACTTACGACTGTTGCAGCCATCCCCATGGTCATGTGATCAAAATTTGTACGCTTCGCAACCCACTCACATTTATTTATTTATTTATTTATTTATTTATTTATTTATTTATTTATTTATTATATTTCTATACCGCCTTTCTCCGGTAGGACTCAAGGCGGTGTACAGTCAAGAAAAATATAGATACACAAACATCATAAAATTGCTAATTAAAATTATTACTTAGTTTGGTCAATTAAATAAAACCCAGAATTAGATAACATTTTAAAAAATCATTCACATGTTCATATGTTTAGCCCCGCATATTTATGACGGCGACAGTGTCCCAAGTTTACGCAATCCCCTTTTGTGACCAGCAAAGTCAATGAGGGAAGCCAGATTCACTTAGCAACCATACTCACTTAACAACTGCGGTGAATTCCCTTAACCGCTGTGGCAAGAAAGGGGGCAAAATGGGGGCACAACTCACTTAACAAATTTCTCGCCAAGCAATGTAAATTTTGGACTCAAACTGCAGTCGTATGTCGAGGACTCCCTGTGAAGGAAAAAAAAATTAAAATCAAATAAACTTTTTTCCTTTGCAAGACAACAGACTGCCCGAGCCTTAAAATCCTAAACTTCCTGGTAGGATGGTTTTAATTCACAGCTCTTACAAATAGAATGAGCTTATGACGTTTGAAATCTCTCTTTATTTTGCAGTCTTTCTGCTTTAAATCTGTTTTTATCTCCAGAAGAGGGTTTTAAAGATGATTAAGGAGAAAAGATCTTTTCTCCATACAATGTTGTAATAGGAAATCTTAAGAGGATTGGGGCAGGATTGGATTCGGCGGCTACGTCGAAGCTATTCTGAAATTCTTCGAAGCTGACAATGCGCTTAAAGCCGGACAATTAAAGAGCTCTAATTTGGACGTGGTTAGTTTTAACTACCTCCCTTCCGCCCTTTGGCACGTTGTTGTGCGAATACAGTACTTTCCATGAGTTCCAGTGGTGGGATTCAAATAATTTAAGTACCGATTCTCCCGAACCGGCTGAATCCCACCACTGATGAATTCAGGATCCAGTGGTAGACTTTACAGCCATATACATATAGCCATATACTCATTATAATGAGCCGAGATGGCGCAGTGGTTAGAGTGCAGTACTGCAGCTACTTCAGCTGACTGCTAGTTCAGCAGATCAGCGGATCAAATCTCACCGGCTCAAGGTTGACTCAGCCTTCCCTCCTTCCGAGGTGGGTAAAATGAGGACCCAGATTGTTAGGGGGCAATATGCTATTTAGTATACTGTCTTTGGTGTAAGCTGCCCAGAGTCCTCGGAGAGTGGGTGGCATACAAATATGACAAATAAATAAATATACAGTAGTGGCCAAAATTGTGGAAACCTTTTGGGAAAAGTATATTTTTGAGGTTTGATGGCTAATAATAACACCACTTTTTTTGGGGGGGGGGGGGAGTAATACCATAAAATTATATATCAATGGAAAGATAATTTAATCAAGAATGTAAATGCAACGAAGTTTGTTCAATTATCTGTGTTCTGTGAAAAGTTACAGCCAAATAACCAGAAAAAGGTAGCACAATTTGCTTAGGTTGATATCAGGTAGCTTTCCTTCAACATATTTGCTTAACGACTGTGTGAATTGCTGTGATTACCTTAGCAGCTGTGGCACAAAAGGTTGTTAGATCGGGCGTGGCTCACTTAACAACCCCTTTTGCTTAACAAGGGAAATTCTTGATCCAATTGTGATCATAAGTTGAGGACTGCCTGTAGCTAACCATATAGCTAAACAACTCGTTAAAATTTTGGTTTTTATGTTTGCATATCATGCAAAAATGAGTTTTATTTCTGGGTGTGGATGAGATGTGGGGACTGGAAGCTAGGACAATGTTTCTTAACCTCGGCAACTTTAAGATGTGTGGACTTCAACTCCCAGAATTACTCAGCCATCGTGCTGACTGGGGAATTCTGGGAGAAGAAGTCTACAAATGCTGCATGGGGAATTCAGGGAATTAAAAATTCACAAATTCTGGCTGAGGAATTCTGGGAGTTGAAGTCTACAAATACTGCATGGGGAATTCTGGGAGTTGAAGTCCACAAATGCTGCCTGGAAATTCTGGTAATTAAAAATCCACAAATGCTGGCTGAAGAATTCTGGGAGTTGAAGTCCACAAAGGAGCCTTGGTAGTACAGTGGACTAAAGCACACTGTTATTAACATCTGCTGCTTGCAATTACTGCAAGTTCAAATCTCGCCAGGCTCAAGGTTGACTCAGCCTTCCATCCTTTCAAAGGTAGGTAAAATGAGGACCCAGATTGTGGGGGCAATAAGCTGGCTTTGTATAAATATACAAAAGTATGAAGGCTATTGCTTAATGCATTGTAAGCCACCCTGAGTCTCTGGAGAAGGGCGGCATATAAATTAAAGCAAAAAAAAAAAATGCTGGAAATTCTGGGAATGAAAAATCCACAAATGCTGGCTGAGGAATTCTGGGACTTAAAGTCCACAAATCCTACCTGGAAATTCTGGGAATGAAAAATCCACAAATGCTGTCTGGGGAATTCTGGGAGTTGAAGTCCACACAGCTTGCCTAGGGAATTCTGGGATTTGAAGTCCACAAATCCTACCTGGGGAATTCTGGGAGTTGAAGTCTACAAATGCTGCCTGGGGAATTCTGGGAATGAAAAATCCACAAATGCTGCCTGGGGAATTCTGGGAGTTGAAGTCTACAAATGCTGCCTGGGGAATTCTGGGAATGAAAAATCCACAAATGCTGCCTGGGGAATTCTGGGAGTTGAAGTCCACCCATCTTAAAGTAGCCAAGGTTGAGAAACAGTACTCAGCATCACCATATATATTTATGCAGGAAATGAGGGCAGCTAAAGGGGGCAGCTAAAGGGCAGCTAAAGTCTTCAATAAGATGGGCTAGGGGACTTGTGGAAAAGAAGAGAAATATTGGAGACAAATATATATGGTAATTTGTCTCCAATATTTCCCGCCTTTTCCACAAATCCCCCACCCCGGCATTCCCTAATCCTACAAACCCCCTTAAATTTCCCTCACATCCTGCATTTGCATCCACAACGTCCTACATATCTTGGTTGATTGAATCATTGGTTCTTTCTGTTCTCTTGGGGCTCAGCTTGTTGTAAGAACTCAGCTCCTTGGTAGCTTCCGGGTTTTTTTTGCAATTGCTGAAATTAAAGCAGGGGTCTCCAACCTTGGCAACTTTATGACTTGTGGACTTCAACTCCCAGAATTCCCCAGTCAGCATTTGTGGATTTTTAATTCCCAGAATTCCCCAGTCAGTATTTATGCACTTCAAATCCCAGAATTCCCCAGTCAGCATTTGTGGATTTTTAATTCCCAGAATTCCCCAGTCAGCATTTATGCACTTCAAATCCCAGAATTCCCCAGGCAGGATTTGTGGATTTTTAATTCCCAGAATTCCCCAGTCAGCATTTGTGGATTTTTAATTCCCAGAATTCCCCAGTCAGCATTTATGCACTTCAAATCCCAGAATTCCCCAGGCAGGATTTGTGGATTTTTAATTCCCAGAATTCCCCAGTCAGCATTTATGCACTTCAAATTAGAAATTTTATGATGTTTGTGTGCCTATATTTTTCTTGACTGTACACCGCCTTGAGTCCTACGGGAGAAAGGCGGTATAGAAATATAATAAATAAATAAATAAATAAATAAATAATAAATAAATAAATAAATAAATAAATAAATAAATAAATAAATAAATAATAAACAAACAAACAAACAAATAAATAAATAAATAAATAAATAAATAAATAAATAAATCCCAGAATTCCCCAGGCAGGATTTGTGGATTTTTAATTCCCAGAATTCCCTAGTCAGTATTTATGCACTTCAAATCCCAGAATTCCCCAGGCAGGATTTGTGGATTTTTAATTCCCAGAATTCCCCAGTCAGCATTTGTGGATTTTTAATTCCCAGAATTCCCCAGTCAGCATTTATGCACTTCAAATTAGAAATTTTATGATGTTTGTGTGCCTATATTTTTCTTGACTGTACACCGCCTTGAGTCCTACGGGAGAAAGGCGGTATAGAAATATAATAAATAAATAAATAAATAAATAAATAAATAAATAAATAATAAATAATAATAAATAAATAAATAAACAAATAATAATAAATAAATAATAAATAAATAATAAATAAATAAAAAATAATAAATAAATAAATAAATAAATAAATAAATAAATAAATAAATAAATAAATCCCAGAATTCTCCAGGCAGGATTTGTGGATTTTTAATTCCCAGAATTCCCTAGTCAGTATTTGTGGACTTCAAATCCCAGAATTCCTCAGGTATGATTTGTGGACTTCAACTCCCAGAAATTCCCCAAACAGCATTTGTGGAAAGTTGGCTGAGGAATTCTGGGAGTTGAAGTCCGCAAGTCGTAAAGTTGTCAAAGTTGGGAGATCCCTGAATTAAAGCACGCCTGAATGAGATGACCTTGGTTTTTTCCTTCCTTAAAAGAGAGGCTGAGATTTTTTTTTTCCAGAGCATCCCCACGAGGCGAAGGCAACGTGCTTCCTTGGAATGGGAAAAATGCAGCCGAGCATTTGCCGGGAACCGGTTGGGCCTGCCCTGCAGGGTGGTGTTCCTTCCTGAAACTCGGATCTCTCTGGAGTTTCTCCTCCTTTGCATTCAGCGGCTGGATGCTCCTGTCAGCTGCTCTCGCTGGAAGGACGGACGTTCGGGAGCTGTGGATGATGGAGACCCTACGCAGGAGCCTTTCCCGTTGGAAGAGGTACCGCATCAAGGTCCACCTGGCCGAGGAGGACCAGCTGCTCCCGCTGACAGTGCGGCCGACGGATACCATGATGGACTTGAGAGCTTACTTGGTCCGGGAAGGCGTCACGTCTTGGAAAAAAAACTTCCACTACAATGCCCGTCAACTGGACGAGCACGAAACGGTCAAAGAGGCCAAGATCCAGAACGGTTCGGTGGTCTTGCTAGTTAGCGAGAAAAGGTAGGTTTTTTGGGGGGGAAGGGATGGAGCTTCTGAAAGAAAGTTTGAAAAAAAAAAAAGGTGTGTTTGTGTGTGTGTGTGAGTTGTGGTTGTTGTTGTTGAAACAGACACCAGACAACCTCAGCAAGGTGATCGCATATCCGGGGATCCTGCCTACCTGCCTGCGTATTTGTTTATTTTTCTTAGCTGTCTGCCTGTTTGTCCATCCATCTATTCATTTCATCCTAGCCAGACACCCCTCCTTTTATACCTGTGGGTGCCTGTCTGTGTGTCTGTCAATTATTTGTCTGTTTAGCTGTCTGGCTATGCAAACCTCCAATCCTCCAGCCAGCCACCTATCGGTCTGTACCTGTTGGTATCTGTCTATCTATCGACTGAGTTGTCCAGCATCATTCAATCAGTCTGTCTGTCGACCTATCACCATCCCTCTCTCCCCTCCCTCTCATCTCCATCAGCACCATCAATCTTATTCATCCATCCATCCATCCATCCATCAATCATCTATCTCCATCCATCCATCCTCGATCGATCATCCATTAGTGATATTTACTTTTATCTATCTATCTATCTATCTATCTATCTATCTATCTATCTATCTCTGTCTATCTATCTCTACCTACCTACCTACCTACCTACCTACCTACCTACTGTATCTCTCTCTTTCTCTCTGTTGGTCTGTCTGTCTATACCTACCTACCTACCTACTGTATCTATCTATCTATCTATCTATCTATCTATCTATCTATCTCTGTCTATCTCTACCTACCTACCGTATCTACCTACCTACCTACTGTATCTGTCTGTCTGTCTGTCTGCCTATCTCTACCTACCTACCTACCTACCTACCTACTGTATCTACCTAGCTACTATCTATCTATCTATCTATCTATCTATCTATCTATCTATCATCTATCTATCTCTACCTACCTACCTACCTACCTACCTACCTACCTACCTACTGTATCTACCTAGCTACTATCTATCTATCTATCTATCTATCTATCTATCTATCTATCTATCTATCTCTCTCTGTCTATCTCTACCTACCTACCTATTGTATCTACCTACCTACCTACTGTATCTGTCTGTCTGTCTATCTATCTGTCTATCTCTGTCTGTCTGTCTGTCAATCTATCTCTACCTACCTACCGTATCTACCTACTCTATCTATCTATCTATCTATCTATCTATCTATCTATCTATCTACCTACCTACCTACCTACCTACCTATCTATCTATCTATCATCTATCTATCTCTACCTACCTACCTACCTACTGTATCTACCTAGCTACTATCTATCTATCTATCTATCTATCTATCTATCTATCTATCTCTGTCTATCTCTACCTACCTACCTATTGTATCTACCTACCTACCTACTGTATCTGTCTGTCTGTCTATCTATCTGTCTATCTCTGTCTGTCTGTCTGTCAATCTATCTCTACCTACCTACCTACCGTATCTACCTACCTACTCTATCTATCTATCTATCTATCTATCTATCTATCTATCTATCTATCTATCTATCATCTATCTATCTCTACCTACCTACCTACCTACCTACCTACCTACTGTATCTACCTAGCTACTATCTATCTATCTATCTATCATCTACCATCTACCTACCTACCTACTGTATCTATCTATCTATTCACCTATCTTTCTGTCTGTCCGTCCGTCCGTCTGCCTCTTTTCAAAGTCACGTTATTGCTTATCTGCTTCCTAGCTCCCTTTCCCCTTACACAAAAATGGAAAAATCTGCAACAGATTGGCCACAGTCTGATTCTGAGAAATATTATTATTGCAATCGGATGGAACGATGCATTAAAATGGCAAACCTGAAATGCCTCCCCTTGAAAAGGCCAAGGCTCCTGTGTTGCTGAGACAGACCGAAAACTGTATCCTGGGAAGGAGGCTCATCAACGCTTTTTGCGATGGGACTTTAGACTTCTGGGGGGAAGGGGGGGTTTGTGGAAAAATAACCTCTGGTTGGTACAGTTTTGAAAGCTGTGAATGTTGAGAAGGGCAAACAGGTTCAGGGGAAAAATATTTTGGACCCTGATTTGCCACCTGCGGCTTCTTGCCTCGTTGCCCTTCCTTAGAAAGATGCCAACGACAGCAAGGATGTGACCAATTTCCATAGCTAACACCTTTCTGTAATTTTGGTTTTGCAAATAAAATAACCCCAGGAAATTTGAGGAAGTTGTTTGCTATTCGAAGCATCTGTCGGGATGTTCGGAAAATTCAAAAGGCGGCTTTCATTCCACGTTGCAAACATTCCACCTCTGTCCTTTTTTAGGTGCAGACATTAAAACGTGGCAGAATTATTAAGGGGCTGGCGGAAACCAGCGGAGCCATTTTGACTTTTTCGACCTTCCTGCCGATGCCCAAGTTTTGCAACATCCTGTCACGTTACAGGAGTGTTGGCAGGAAGGTCAAAAAAGTCAAAATGGTGGCCGTAACGGTGCAATCCTCTAAAAAGGGCAGACTCGCTGTATTTTTTCCTCATCTCCGTTGCAAAACTCTCCACTATTACGCATAATTATGCACGTAAAATTCCTAATTCGTCTGAATTTTGTACAGGGTTTCCTAATATACCTTTCCTTTGACACACACAGTTGGGAATAGGTCCTTTGATTGGGACGCCTCTTTGTTTTAAATAAATGCATTTATTTTCAATGCAAATGTCCGTTTTTTTTTTTAAAGTAAATTCAGTTCAGTAACTCTTCATCTCTGCCAAGCTATGAGTGCTTCAGAGAATTGTACTTCCGATGAAATCTGTGTCAGATTAAAAACAAACAAACAAACATCCCTGCATTGTCAAGTGAATTTAGGCTGTGCTGGATTCAGCGCCTGTGTTATATTTGTTTTAAGTTATTGTTATTTTCCCGTAAGATGTGAGAACTCGTTTGGTCTGTGGTTAAGGTGCTGACCTAGGAACTGGGAACTGGGGAGTTCCAGTGTCCCTGTTAGGCATGAAAGCCAACTGGGTGACTTTGGGCCAGTCACCAGGAGATTGGGAGTTCTAGTCCCGCCTTAGGCATGAAAGCTGGATGGATGACTTTGAGCCAATCACCAGGAGATGGTGAGTTCCAGTTTCCAGGTTAGGCATGGGAACCAACTGGGTGACTTTGGGCCAATCACCAGGATATTGGGAGTTCTAGTCCCGCCTTAGGCATGAAAGCTGGGTGGATGACTTTGAGTCAATCACCAGGAGATGGTGAGTTCCAGTTTCCAGGTTAGGCATGGGAACCAACTGGGTGACTTTGGGCCAATCACCAGGAGATTGGGAGTTCTAGTCCCGCCTTAGGCATGAAAGCTGGGTGGATGACTTTGGGCCAATCACCAGGAGATGGTGAGTTCCAGTTTCCAGGTTAGGCATGGGAGCCAACTGGGTGACTTTGGGACAATCACCAGGAGATTGGGAGTTCTAGTCCCACTTTAGGCATGAAAGCCAGATGAGTGACTTTGGGCCAGTCATTAGGAGATGGTGAGTTCTAGTCCTGCCGTAGGCATGAAAGTAGGCTGGGTGACTTTGGGCCAATTACCAGGAGATTGGGAGTTCTAGTCCCGCTTTAGGCATGAAAGCTGACTGGGTGACTTTGGGCCAATCTCCAGGAGAGAGTAAATTCTAGTCCCACTTTAGGCATGGAAGCCAGGTGAGTGACTTTGGGCCAATCATTAGGAGATGGTGAGTTCTAGTCCTGCTGTAGGCATGAAAGTAAGCTAGGTGACTTTGGGCCAATCACCAGGAGATGATGACTTCTAGTCCCACCTTAGACATCTGGTTATCCTTGGACTATCTACACTAGAGAGAATATACTTGACATATACTGTACATACAGTAGTTTAACCTAGTGTCTTTTAACCTGGGCAACTTTAAGATATGTGGATCTGAACTCCAGAATTCCCCAACCAGCATGCCTGACTGGGGAATTCTGGGAGTAGAAGTCCACATATGTGTTGAAAAACCCTGGGTTAGGCAGAACAGAAAGCTCACCGCTAAAGAGGTTGATGCGACAGGACACAGTTGATTTTTCTGTCTTAGATCCCCTCTTTTAATTTTTAATTCATTCATTTCATTTCATGAATTAATTCATTTTAATTCACGGGGGGGGGAAGCTTGCCCCGTGAGCTTAGGTTAGCCCCCCACTTTTCATTTTGCTTTAGCAAATGTAAGTTTCATTTATTAGGAAGGAAAATTGCATTAGTCCCGCCAATTCTAGAGAAGCCTGATAGCTCCTTTCCAGACTCACACATTTTATTAAAAAAGAGAAATTTCCCTGTTTTTTTTTTTATTAAAAGGTCAGAATTGAAAGCATGGGGCTTACCAGGTTCTTTCTGATTTGAGGAAGAAGGTTGAGCCAGCGATCAATTATCAAATGTTCAAAAATGGGAGATTTTAAAGGAGGACCAGGATGTGTCAGTCAGTCAATCAATGAATCAATGAATCAATCAATCAATCAATTCCATCTCCATCTCCATCAACTTACAACAGTTTATTCAGTGACCATTTGAAATTACAACGGCTCTGAAAAAAGCGACTTAATAGACAGACAGACAGATATGTAGATAGATAGACAGACAGACAGATATGTAGATAGATACGTTAGATAGATAGATATGTAAGATAGATAAATAGATAGATAGATAATACAGACAAACAGATACTTAGATAGATACGTAGATAGATAGATACGTTAGATAGATAGATATGTAAGATAGATAGCTAGATAGATAATAGACAAACAGATACTTAGATACGTAGCTAGATAGACAGACAGCTACGTAGATAGATAGACACATAGATAGATAGATATGTAAGATAGATAAATAGATAGATAGATAATACAGACAAACAGATACTTAGATAGATACGTAGATAGATAGATACGTTAGATAGATAGATAATAGACAGATACGTAGATAGCTATGTAGATAAATAGATAATGGACAGACAGACATGTAGATAGATAGACAGACAGCTATGTAGATAGATACGTTAGATAGATAGATATGTAAGATAGATAGATAGATAGATAATAGACAGACAGATATGTAGGTAGATATGTAGA
>JAKOOJ010000018.1:10072298-10192298 GCA_022577455.1 Arizona elegans
CCACTGGTATACAGTCTCTTGGGGTTGAACTAGAAGACCTCCAAGGTCCCTTCCAACTCTGTTATTCTGTTAAGTGACTCTGGGAGGCTTATGAACATATAATGTGAAATATAACTCCTGGTTGGCAGGCAGACAGAGCCAGATTTAAACCTGGATAAGCAATCAGCTCTCAGATCTCGGAAAACTACTCCGGATTAAGCTAGAATTAGATAGATTTGCATTTAATGCCCTCGGCCTGGAAAAGGGTCAATGTGAGCCATTTTGTGTCTTCTCTTGCCAAAAACCTAAAATGGCATCAAGCTGGCTTCCTGTCTGAACCTTCTACTTCAGGACGAACCTTGGATGCATCTACGGGTAGTCCTCGACTTATGACCGCCTGTGTGCTGAAGCGATGTGGACGTTAAGCGAGCCATGACAGATTTTCCAAGCTTGTTTGGTACCGTCCTTAAGCAAAGTGACTTCTGACTGCCAGTTGGTGTTCATGGATGTCTTCAGCCTGTTTGTCTTACCTAGTGGCTCTTACCTTGTATGTTGTACCTGACTCCTGTCTTTCCTTAAATAAATCTGTACGAGAGAAAAACCTATTCCCAGAACGCACCCAAACATGCGTAATTGAAATAATGTTTACAATAGGCATATAAGAAAAATGCACTAATTTATCCGGAAACCAGATAGCAGTAACTGTGAGAGAGATTGTTGGAGTTTTACTGGACAACCAATTAAATATGAAGAAGAATAGAATAGAATAGAATTCTTTATTGGCCAAGAGCCTTGGTGGTGCAGCAGACTAAAGTGCTGTTAAGTAGCACCAGCTGCCTGCAATTACTGCAAGTTCGAATCTCACCAGGCTCAAGGTTGACTCAGCCTTCCATCCTTCCGAGGTAGGTAAAATGAGGACCCGGATTGTGGGGGCAATAAGTTGACTTTGTATAAAAAAGAACACCGCTTAGGGGGGCCCGAAAGCCCTACTAAGCAGGTATATACAAAAGTATGAAGGCTATTGCTTAACGCATTGTAAGCCGCCCTGAGTCTCCGGAGAAGGGCGGCATATAAATCGAACCAATAAATAAATAAATAAATAAATAAATAAATAAGTGTGATTGGACACACAAGGAATTTGTCTTTGGTGCATATGCTCTCGGAGTACATAAAAGAAAAGATACATTCGTCAAGAATCATAAGGTACAACACTTAACGATAGTCATAGGGAAACAGTCAATATAAATTTTAAGGATACCAGCAACAAAGTTATAGTCATACGGTCATAAGTGGGAGGAGATGGGTGATAGGAACGATGAGAAGATTAATAGTAATGCAGACTTATGAGCCCAACAGTGTGCGGTGGCAACCAAAAACCTCAATGCAATTCTATTTTAATGCATTAACAGAGGTCAAGGGAGGTACTAATACCACTCTATAAAGCCTTAGTAAGACCACACCTAGAACACTGCATCCAGTTTTGGTCACCACACTATAAAAAAGATGTTGAGACTTTAGAAAAAGTGCGGAGAAGAGCAACCAGGATGATGAGGGGACTGGAGGCTAAAACATACAATGAACGGTTGCAGGAACTGGGCATGGCTAGTCTAGTGAAGAGAAGGACCAGGGGAGACAGGATAGCAGTCTTCCAATATTTGAGGGGCTGCCACAGAGAGGAAGGGGGTCAAGCTATTTTCCAAAGCACCTGAAGGCCAGACAAGGAATAATGGAGGGAAACTGATCAATGAGAAATATTCAACCTGGAAATAAGGAGAAATTTTCTGACAATAAGAGCAATTTTCTGATCAATGGAACAGAAGTTGCCTTCGGAAGTTGTGGGAGCTTCATCACTGGAAGCTTTCAAGAAGAGACTGGACTGCCATCTGTCAGAAATGGCGTAGGGTCTCCTGCTTGGGTGAGGGCAGTGGTGGGTTGCCCCCGGTTCAGACTGGTTCGCAAGAACCAGTAATAAAACCGGCGGGAGGCTCCGCCCACCGACCTGGACGTCAACAGGAAGTTTCTGCGTGGCCCTGTTGTGAACCTGTAGTAAAGGTAAGTAGAACCCATCCCTGGGTGAGGGGTTTGACTAGATGACCTACAAGGTCCCTTCCAACTCTGTTAATCTGACTACAAGAAACCATGGATGGAAGTGAATCAAGGAGAGAAGCAACCTGGAATTAAGAAGAAACACTGAGGACAATTAACCAGTGGAACAGCTTGCCACCAGAAGTTGTGGGAGCTTCATCCCTGGAAGCTTTCAAGAAGGGACTGGCCTGCCATCGGTCAGAAATGGTGTGGGGTCTCCTGCTTGGGCGGGGGGGTGGACTAGATGACCTACAAGGTCCCTTCCAACACTGTTAATTTGTTAAATCTGTTAATAGATATGTGCTAGATTAGAAAGTGGAAAATGGAAGAACTTTTCTTTCTGCTGTCTCTGATTTTACTAAAAGAATTGTTGGATTGGATCGGCAATCCGGCTTCTCTTCATCTTAAAAGGCACAAAGGGAGCCATGGGAGGGGCCCAGCCTGGGTTGTGTGAAAAAGAGTTGGGGGTCCTTGAGAAAAGCATTAAACCAGAGATAACTTGTGGGCAACGACTCTCTTGGGGTACACAGACAGGAGTCCATTGTCCGGATCTTTGACCCTCCTGGTCAGACCTCCTTCTGGATTTCTGCGCTCTCTTCTCATTCAGTGACAGATAGTGGGTAGTCCTCCAATTACGACCACAATTGAGCCCAAAATTCCTATCACCAAGCGAGACAGTTGTTAAGTGAGTTTTTGCTCCATTTTATGATCATTCTGGCTACGGTTGTTAAGTGAATCACTGCTGTTGTTAAGTTAGTCACACGGTTGATAAGCGAATCGGGTTTCCCCACAGACTTTGCTGGTCGCAAGGTCGCAAAAGCAGATCCCGGGACAGTGTAACTATCATAAAAACAGGTAGTCCTCAACTTACGACCACAATTGAGCCCAAAAGTTACATTGCTAAGGGAGAGATTTGTTAAATGAGTATTTGCCCTGTTTTACAACTTTTTTTTTTTGGCCACATTTGTTAAAACGAGTCACTGTACTTGTTCAATTAGTCCCACGGTTGTTAAGTGAATCTGATTTCCCCGTTGTCAGAAGGTCGTAAAAGGGGGATCACATGACTCTGGGACACTGTTGTCAAGCATCCGAATATAAATCACGTGAACATGGGGATACTACAACTGTCGTAAGTGTGAGAAACGGTCCCAAGTCCCGTGCTGTTGTAACTTCGAATGGTCACTAAACGAACGGTCATAAGTCGAGGACCACCTGCATGAACCAAGCATCCGAATTTTGTCCCAAGTCAATTTTTTTCCCGGTGCAATTGTAAGTTCAATCCATCGCTAGACAAATGGTTGTAAGAAAAGGACTGTCTGTATTTTGTGTTCTTATTTTCCAGGCTGCATTTTATCAACGCGCCGTAGCGAGTTTGTTTGTTTTTCGACAGCACGACAAATAAAACGGAGACACCGTTTCATTTTGCACAGCGAGTTTGATTCCGGCATGATCAGAAATAGGAGAATAAATAAAATTTTTGTAGCGCTCAATTCTTTTCATCGTAGAGGGCGCTTTAAATCAAGATCGTTCAAGCCTTTTCCTTTCATGGGCTCGGAAGAACCCGGGCTTTACAGGTAGTCCCCGAGTTATGACCACAACGGAGTCCCAAATTTCTATGGCTAAGCGAGACAGTTCTTAAGTGAATTTTGCCCCATTTTACGACCTTTCTTTTCATGGTTGTTAAGTGAATCACTGCAGCTGTTAAGCTAGGAACACGGTTGTTAAGTGAATCTGGCTTCCCCATTGTCTTTGTTTGTCAGAAGGTCGCAAAAGGGGATCACGCGACCCCGGGAGACAGCAACGGTCGTAAGTATGAATCAGTTGTCAAGCGTCTGAATTGTGATCACATGACCATGGGGACGCTGCATTGGTCGTAAGAGTGAGGACTGGTCACAAGTCACTTTTTCCCTAGCGGCGTTGTAAATTCAAGCAAGTCATTAAATGAACAGTCATAAGTCAAGGACTCCCAGTAACGGCTTTCAAATGTATTTATTTATTCCATTTGTTGAGCCACTGATCCGACGCCCGGCTTGTCTTTTTTTCTCCATCCATCCCACCAAATTAGGATATCCTGGCATAATAAAGTCTGCAGCTGGTAAGAAGAAAGCAATTTTATTTTCCGCCAAAGGCAAAATTGGTTTTCTATTTGTCCTCCCGTTCCCTGCCTGACGGTAAGCGGGAAAAGACCCTCGTGATTTTATTTTAAAAAATTGAGGATTTGAGCAAGCGAAGCAGGGAATTGTTGAGTAAAAAGTTCTCCGGAGGGTGTTAAGAAATTTCTTAAAGATAATTCACAGCCCCTAGGAATAATAATAATAATAATAACAACAGCCAGGATGATAATAATCCTTAATTGCAGTTAAAAGGAAAAATTAAAACAATATATGCGGTGAAGTCTGACGACTTTGCTATGGAAGGTCATTCTCTGAACACATTTTAAAGAGTGTTTAGGCCTCGTTTCTCCTTTGTGGCTGTTGTGGTTTATTGTGTACAGGTAGTCCTCAACCTACGAACACAATTGAGCCCAAAATTTATGCTGCTAGGTGAGACATTTGTTAAGTGAGTTTTGCCCCGTTTTATGACTTTTCCTGCTTCAGTTGTTAAGTTAGTAACACAGTTATTAAGTGAATCCAGTTCCTCCGTTGATTTTGCTTGTCAGAAGGTTGCAGAGGCGGATCACATGACCGCCGGGGCGCTGCAACTATCATAAATGTGAGTCAGTTGTCAAACATCTCAATCAGTGGTGGGATTCAGCCAGTTCGGGCCGGTTCGGGTGAATCGGTAGTTAAATTGCTAGCTGGCCCCTTCCTACCACTTCCCGCCCCATCCCTTCCAGGAGTCCTCACATACCCCATTTTGGCTCTCAGGTAAGTGCAGGGAGACCTCCTAGGCCCAAAATGGGGCACGGGGGAGGCATGCCCCCCCACGGCCCATTTTCACTCCAAGGAGGCTTCAGGGAAGCTTACTAGGCCCGTTTTTGCTTCCCAGGAGGCTTCAGGGAGGCCTTCTAGGCCCAAAACGGGACATGTGTGTGTGAGTGTGGCATGGCCCACCCGGCCCGTTTTTGCTCCCAGGGGGGTACAGGAGGCCGAGTGCTGTCTGTCACACCCCCTGTCCACGCCTACCATGGCCACGCCCACCCAGCCGGTTATTAGGGCAGAGCCTTGGTGGCGCAGCAGACTAAAGCACTGTTAAGATAACACCAGCTGCCTGCAATTACTTCAAGTTCGAATCTCACCAGGCTCAAGGTTGACTCAGCCTTCCATCCTCCCGAGGTAGGTAAAATGAGGACCCGGTTTGTGGGGGCAATAAGATGACTTTGTATAAAAAAGAACACCGCTGGGAGGGGCGAAAGCCCTACTAAGCAGGTATATACAAAAAGTATGAAGGCTATTGCTTAACGCATTGTAAGCTGCCCTGAGTCTCCGGAGAAGGGCGGCATATAAATCGAACCAATAAATAAATAAATAAATAAATAACTAAATAAATAAATAAACGAGTTGTTAAATTATTTGAATCCCACCACGGATCCGAATGTAAATCACGTGACTATGGGAATGCCGAAACATTCGTAAGTGTGAAAAACGGTTGTAAGTCACTTTTTTCAATGCCGTTGTAACTTTGAATGTTCACTAAGTGAACTTTTGCAAGTCGAAGAAAACCTCTACTGTATATAATACACACGTCCCGGACTGACAATTTGAGGGACAGAGCAGAAAGAAACATCCACATTCCTCTTCACAACAATCCTGGCAGACAGAAAAGGCACCCCTCCTTCCATCCATCCCTCCATCCCTCCATCCTTCCATCCATCCATCCATCCATCCCCCCCCCCCACCCACTTCTGCATGCACGCATGCACCCCTCCTTCCATCCATCCATCCTTCCATCCCTCCATCCCTCCATCCTTCCATCCTCCACCCACCCACTTCTGCATCCATGCATGCACCCCTCCTTCCATCCATCCATCCACCCACCCACCCATCCATCTGTATCCCCGTCCATCTCAAACAATTGACTCTGGGTGTGAACAATCCTAAAATCAATTAAACGTATGAAAATACCAAAAGGGGGAAAAAGAAGTTTGTAGCTCTGGCTAGATTCCCCTCTCCCTCCCAGCCAGTGGTGAGATTCAGCCGGTTCGGGCTGGTTTTGGCGAACCGGTAATTAAATTGCTGGCTGGCCCCGCCCCTTCCAGGAGTCTCCACGCGCCCCATTTTGGCTCCCAGGTAAGTGCAGGGAGGCCTCCTAATCCCAGCCTCCTGCCCTCAGCCCTCAACCTTCCTTTGTGGGGCTATATTCAGTCTATGACAGAGAAACGAACCTCATCCAATTGATTCGCCCCTGTCTCTCAGTGTGTGAACACATAAAAACACCGTGATATATCACCCTTTTGGCTCGCGGGGAAGATGGCCGTTTTGTCCAGCAAGCAATTTACTCAGAAATTGATTCTTCCACACGTCAGATCCATCCATTTGGGATATAAACAAGAGAGGCAGAGATGTTTGGGGAGGTTGACTTGGAGCTTCAAGTCTTGCTTGACTAAAGCACGGGACTAAAAAGCCACTACTCCAGCGTGGAGTCGTCTAAGCGCCGTGTGAGATGTTGAAAGACTTCCATTTAAGAAAGGTTAAATAATGGAAGCGATCAGCTGATGAAAGCTCCAATTTAGCCAGTTTGATCTGCAAAAGCACATAGAATCCTAGGGCTGGAAGGGCACTTGGAGGTCTGCTAGTGGGTCATCTAGTCCAACCTGCCCCCCCCCAAGCAAGAGATCCTACACCAGGTGTTTGCTCTGGAGCCGCATGTGGCTCTTTCCTCCCCCTGCTGTGGCTCCCTGTCCACTGAACCAGTGGTGGGTTGCTCCCGGTTCGCAAGAACCGATAGTAAAAATTTGTAGTAGTTTGGAGAACCGGTAATAACATTAGCTGGCCACACCCCCGAACCGCTCCCTGGCCCGGTCGCCGCTCGCTTACCCTGCCCACCTTATCAGAGGCTTTTTTTTTTAACTTTTAAAAAGCATTTTTTCTACAACCTCTTCGGGTGAAAAAATGCTTTTAAAAGTAAAAAAAAAGCCTCTGACGATTGCGTGGTTCAGCTGGGATCGTCAGAGGCTTCTAAAAGCATTTTTTCTACAACCTCTTCGGCCGAAGAGGTTGTAGAAAAAAAAAAAAAAGCCTTTAAAAGCCTCTGGTGATCCCAGCTGAGTTCCCTGATCGTCAGAGGCTTTTAAAAGCAATTTTTTTCTGCAACCTCTTAAGGTTGTAGAAAAAATGCTTTTAAAAGTAAAAAAAATAAATAAAAAATGTTGGCCACGCCCACCCAGTCACATTACCCCTACCAAGCCACGCCCACAGAACCGGTAGTAAAAAATTTTAGAACCCACCCCTGGCTGGCCCCGCCCCTCACCCTCCCCTCCCAGTCAGTCCTCATCTGGCCTAAGGAGGTAAGGGCGATTACCTAACGTAACACCAGGAGGCACAAAATCTGGGTAAGCATGGCTGGGTGTGTGTGTGTCATGTGACTGGGTAGGAGTGAGTGATGTCGAGTTGGCCACGCCCACCCAGGTTTTGTGACTCCCGGTGATTACTTTTCTGTGGGAAACAGGTCCAAATGGCTCTTTGAGTGTTTAAGGTTGCAGACCCCTGCCCTATACCCTTGATGGCAAACCTATGGCACGCGTGCCCGAAGTGGCACATGGAGCCATGCTGCCTGATACACGCGGCGTCGCCTGTTCCTCTTCTGGGTTTTTGGTGCGTGCGTGACGATCAGCTGGCCTGTTTGCATGTGGCAGTGCTGGACACTGGAAGATCCGGTCTTCTGTTTTCCTGTGTGAGCACACGCGCCAGCCAGCTGATTGTTGCAGGCGCATGCGCTTCAGAAACCCGGAAGAGTAGCTAGCTGAAACCGGAAGTTCAGTAGCTGAAACCGGAAGTTCGGTAGCTGAAACCGGAAGTTCGGGAGCTGAAACCGGAAGCTCGGTAGCTGAAACCGGAAGTTCGGTAGCTGAAGCCGGAAGTTCATTTTTGGGCGCGCGCAGGCGCCCTGGGCAGCTCCCCTCCCGAGTCGTGGCCCAGATGCACACATATTTATTTATTTATTTATTTATTTATTTATTGAGATTTATATGCTGCCCTATCTCCAGCCGGACTCCAGCAGTAAAAAAACATCTAATGAAAAAGTTAAAAAAAAAATTAAATCCAAATCTCATAATTTAACAGTTAAAAGTGCAATTAAGACTAACAAGTTAAAAATTAAAACCCCATCAGTCCAGGCCAGCCAAACAAAACAGCCACGTTTTCAGGTCGTGACGGAAAGAGCGGAGGTCGGGGGCCACCCGGAGCTCCAGGGACAGTTGATTCCAATGGGTAGGTGCACCCACAGAGAAAGCTCTCCCCCTGGGGGTCGCCAGCCGACACTGTCTGGCCGACGGCACCCTGAGGAGTCCCTCTCTGTGGGAACGCACCGGGCGATGGGCAGCTGTTGCATGCTCCCTTTTCTATACTCAGTGCCGAAAAGGTTCGCCATGACTGCCCTACACCATTTCTGACAGATGGCGGTTCAGTCTCTTCTTGAAAGCTCCCATTCCTTCCCAGTACTGATGATGTTACTCAGCTAGGATAATGAAACGCCTGCAAGAAAACAAGCAAACTCAGAGGGCACCCAGGGCCCCTCCGAAATACAAGCGTTACAATCATTTTGACGAAAACGTGGTCACCGATAATAAAAAGCACCTGAAGGAAACGCTTAATACAGTGTTGAATTGTCCCGCCGCGAGTTGTCCTGTGGTTGAGTTGGCTGAGGCCGGTTGTCTTAAACCCCTTTGGTGAATAGGTTGACCCCCTCTTCTCTGTGACAGCCAAAGAGGATAATCAAGGAGGAGAAGCAACCTAGAACGAAGAAGAAATTTCCTGACAGTTGCAACAATTACCGAGTGGAACAACTTACCTCCAAAATTGTGAATTCTCCAACACTGGAAGTTTTTAAGAAGAGATTGGACAACCATTTGTCTAAAATGATGGAGGGTTTCCTGCCTGAGGGGGTTGGACTAGAAGACCTCCAAGCAGGGGTGAAATCCAGCGGGTTCTGACAGGTTCTGGAGAACTGGTAGCGGAAATTTTGAGTAGTTCGGAGAACCGGGAGATACCACCTCTGGCTGGCCCCAGAGTGGGGTGGGAACGGAGATTTTGCAACATCCTTCCCTCAGGAGTGGGGAGGGAATGGGGATTTTGCAGTATCCTTCCCCTGCCATGCCCACCAAGCCACGCCCACCAAGCCATACCACGCCCACCAAGCCACACCCACCAAGCCACACCACGCCCACCAAGCCACGCCTACAGAACTGGTAGTAAAAAAAAATGGATTTCACCACTGCCTCCAAGGTCCCTTGCAACTCTATTATTCTCTTCTCTTCTCTTCTCTTCTCTTCTCTTCTCTTCTCTTCTCTTCTCTTCTCTTCTCTTCTCTTCTCTTCTCTTCTCTTCTCTTCTCTTCTCTTCTCTCCTCTCCTCTCCTCTCCTCTCCTCTCCTCTCCTCTCCTCTCTTCTCTTCCCTTCCCTTCCCTTCCCTTCCCTTCTCTTCTCTCCTCTTCACTCTTCCTTTCCCTTCCCTTCCATTCTCTCTTCTCTTCTCTTCTCTTCTCTTCTCTTCTCTTCTCTTCTCTTCTCTTCTCTTCTCTTCTCTTCTCTTCTCTTCTCTTCTCTTCTCTTCCCTTCCCTTCCCTTCCCTTCCCTTCCCTTCCCTTCCCTTCCCTTCTCTTCACTCTTCCTTTCCCTTCCCTTCCATTCTCCCTTCTCTTCTCTTCTCTTCTCTTCTCTTCTCTTCTCTTCTCTTCCCTTCCCTTCCCTTCCCTTCCCTTCCCTTCCCTTCTCTCCTCTTCACTCTTCCTTTCCTTTCCTTCCATTCTCTCTTCTCTTCTCTTCTCTTCTCTTCTCTTCTCTTCTCTTCTCTTCTCTTCTCTTCTCTTCTCTTCTCTTCTCTTCTCTTCTCTTCTCTCTTCCTTCCCTTCCCTTCCCTCCCCTCCCCTCCCCTCCCCTCCCCTCCCCTCCCCTCCCCTCCCCTCCCCTCCTCTCCTCTCTTCTAAAAGATGTGGAGACTCTAGAAAGAGTCCAGAGAAGAGCAACAAAGAGGATTAGGGGACTGGAGGCTAAAACGTATGAAGAACAGTTGCAGGAATTGGGTATGTCTAATTTAATGACAAGAAGGACTAGGAGAGACGTGAGAGCAGTTTTCCAATATCTCAGGGGCAGCCAAAAAGAAGAGGGAGTCCAGCTATTCTCCAAAGCCCCTGAAGGCAAGATGAGAAGCAATGGGTGGAAACTAATCAAGGAGAGAAGCAACGTAGAACTAAGGAGAAATTTCCTGACGGTGACAACAATTAATCAGTGGAACAACTTGCCTCCAGAAGTTGTGAATGCTCCAACACTGGAAGTTTTTAAGAAGATGTTGGATACCCATTTGTCTGAAGTGGTGTAGGGTTTCCTGCCTAAGCAGGGGGTTGGACTAGAAGACCTTCAAGATCCCTTCCAACTCTGTGATTCTATTCTATTCTATTCTATTCTATTCTATTCTATTCTATTCTATTCTATTCTATTCTATTCTATTCTATTCCTCAAACATTGGAAGACTGCTATCATGTCACCCCGCCCTCGTCCTTCTTTTCATTCATACCCAGTTCCTGCAGTCGTTCTTCATATGTTTCAGCCTCCAGCCCCCTAACCATCTTCGTTACTCTTCTCTGCACTCTTTCTAGAGTCTCCACATCTTTTTTTTTCCTGTCGTGGTGACCAGAATTGGACACAGAATTCAAAGTGTGGCCTCACCAGTAGAGTCTACATAGAGCAAAACAATCACTTCTCGTGAGGTTCAGCTGAAAGGGGCTTTGCAAAATGCAAAGCATGAGAAATGAACTCTGCCAGCTGGCCGCTCCATAAAAATGGCTTTAAAATTTAAGATTTAAAACAAACATAGAAAAAGTGGAATCGATTAGTTAAACCTTCCATATAAGCCGCCTCTCTCAAGGGGAAAGCAAACAACCGCTAACAGACTCTGGCTTGGTATTACTTACAGGTGGTCCTCGATTTATGACCACAACTGGGACTATCATTTCCAGGGCCAAGCAAGCCAGTTGTTAAGTTGTTAATCAGTTTGCCAAATTGGTTAAGCCAGGGGTGGGCAAATATGGCCCCTTTATGACCTGTGGACTTCAATTCCCAGAATTCCTGAGCCAGCTTGGCTGTCTCAGGAATTCTGGGAGTTGAAGTCCACAGGTTGTAAAAGGGCCACAGTTGCCAATCCCTGGGTTAAGCGAATCACTGCAGCTGTTAAATGAATCACCTGGTTGTTAAGTGAATCTGGCTTTCCCCATTGACACTGGTTGTCGGAAGCTGGCTGGGACGGTCACAAATGGCGATCACGTAACCCTGGCATGCTGCAACGGTCATAAATACAGGCAGTCCTCGACTTACAACAGTTCGTTTAGTGACCGAAGTTACAACGGCACTGAAAAAAGGGACTTACGACCGTTTTTCACCCTTACGACAGTTTTTCACCCTTACGACCGTTGCAGCATCCCTGTGGTCATGTGATCAGAATTCAGACGCTTGGGAACTGGTTCATACTTATGACCATTGCTGTATCTCAAGGTCATGTGATCCCCTTTTGCGACCTTCTGACAAGCCAAGTCAATGGGGAACCCAGGTTCACTTAACAACCGGGGGACTAACTTATCCACTGCAGTGATTCACTTAACAACCGGGACAAGAAAGTTCGTAAAATGGGGCAAAACTCACTTCACAAATGTGTCGCTTAACAACAGAAACTTTGGTCTCCATTGTGGTTGTAAGTCGAGGAGCACCTGTGTATCCCGGTTGCCAGTTGCCCAAATTTTTGATCACATGACCGCGGGAAAGCTACGACGGTTGTAAGTGCGAGGACGAGTTGTAAGTCACTTTTTTGGGGGTGCAATTGCAACCTTGACAGTCGTAAATCGAGGACTACATACAGTATGCCATAGGATATTTACAGATAGTCCTTGACTTACGACCACAATGGAGACCAAAATTTCCTTTGTGAAGTGAGACATTTGTGAAGTGAGTTTTGCCCTATTTTACCACTGTTCTTGCCACCATTGTTAAGGGAATCACTGCAGCTGATTAGTTGGTAACCCGGTTGTTAAGTGAATCTGGCTTCCCCATTGGCTTTGCTTGTCGGAAGGTCAACAAAAAGGGATCATGTGACCCTGCGACCGTCATAAATACGAGTCAGTTGCCATGCGTCTGAATTTTGATTGCGTCACCATGGGGATGCTGCAAAGGTCGTAACTGTGAAAAATGGTTGCGAGGCTCCGCCAACCTGCCCGGACATTGTTATGTCCTGGTTTTAACCAGGAAGTAACCTGTTTTTGGCCCTCTGCGCATGCGCAGAAGGCTTTGGACATGTGCAGAGGGTCTAAAATCGGACGTGAAGATGGCGCATAGCGCAGCACTTCCGAACCAGTAGGGAAGGTAAGTCAATTTCACCCCTGTTCAGAACCATTGTAACTTTGAATGGTCACAAAACGAAATGTCTTAAGTTATGGAATACCTGTATTTAGTTGCAGGGATTTTACTCCGATCTTCAACCAAAACGTCTGTTTTTCTTTCATTTTGGCTTTGCTTTTAGCATTTCATTCTTTTGTAGCTATAATTCTTTATATTTTTTTTTATCATCAGCTTGAAGAATGTAAAAATGATTACAGTAAATTGCTTAGGATAAAGGATTTTTTTTTCCAACCAAAAGGGGAAAGAAAATACATCGACACTGTATTTTTATAGCATAGAATATTTATTGATTTTACTCTGATCTTCAGTAAATAAGGCTGAACTTCTGGGTTTTTGTTTTTAAATTTTGTTTTACTTTGCTTTTAGTATTTCACTCTTCTATATTTGTCTTCCTTGTTTCTTTTTACCGACTTGAAGAATGTAAAGTGACTACAGTAAAGGTTTAGAGTAAAGGATTTTTTTCACCCAAAAGGAGGGAAAATAATAAAACTGAAGTACAGAAAAATAATTCAGAACGAACGCTGAGCTTTGTACCACTTGCTAAAGTCACTGTTGCCGTTAGTACAGGGTAGTCCTTGACTTACGACCACAATAGAGCCCAAAATTTCTGTTGTGAGGGGACATAGTTGTTAAGTGAATTTTGCCCCATTTTACGACTTTAGTTGCCACGGTTGTTAAGTGAACCGCCTCAGTTCTTAAGTTAGTCACCCGATTGTTAAGTGAATCTGGCTTCCCCATTGACTTTTCTTGTCAGAAGGTCGCAAAAGGGGATCAGGTGATTCTGCAACGGTCATAAATGTGAATCAATTGCCAAGCATCTGAATTTTGATCACGTGCCATGGGGAAGTTGCAACGGTCGTATTTGTGACCTGTAGTTCTTGACTTACAACAGTTCATTTAGTGACCGCTCGAAGTTACAACATCATGGGCAAAAAGGGACTTATGACCGTTTTTCACACTTATGACCATTGTAGGTTATGTGTTTTACATTTGGATGCTTGACAACTGACTCTCATTTATGACAGTTGCAATGTCCTGGAGTCACGTGAGTCCCCCTTTTGTGACCAGCAAAGTCAATGGAGAAGCCAGATTCACTTAACAACTGTGTTACTAATTTAACAGCTGCTGTGATTCACTTAACAAATATGCCAAGAAAAGTCGTAAAATAGGGCAAAACTCACGTAATAAATTTCCCACTTAACAACATAGATGTTAAGCTCAATTGTGGTCGTAAGTTGAGGACTGCTTTTTATTAAATGTAACTTCTGGATGTTTTTCAGGGTCACCCCAAGAGCAATGCATTGCAGTAGTCAAGATAAGGTGGAACTAAAGCCTAGATAAGCATTGTCTCACCTCATCTGCATCTGAAACAAGCTAAATCTCAGGGAAGGTTCCTCAGTTCAGAAAGAGTTGCCTCTAACTACTTGTTGTAATTCTGCAAAGATGTTCCTCGCTCTTGCAAATCCAGTGTGGAAGTCCAGCTGAGGTTCAAAGGGCTCTCCCAAAAGGCAAACCAGCTGTTTTAGAGAATGGGTCTCTCCATCCAAATCCTCAATCCTCGGTCCAGTTTCTATTTACTACCAGGAGTGCCGACTCACTGAAGTTTAATGCTAGGAAGTTCTTGCTCATCCAACATATGATTGGTCTTCCGGGACAATGAATAAGGAGACTGACCACTTCCTTGGAAGAGAACGGCGTGTGTGTGTGTGTGTGTGTGTGTGTGTGATGACATCTTTCAAGGTTGGCCTCAGAAATGAACAATGTCCAAAATTCAGCCAGTGGTTGGAGGGGGAGGAACCGGCTGGAAACCTTGGATATTTCTGCTACCAAAAACAGGGTGATCTTGGACAGATATGTCCAGGTGCCAAAAAAAGTGAGTATGTCAACAGCACTACAACACTACAACAGTGGGCCCATAGGAGCTGGAATGAACCCAGCCTGATCCTCCTCCTCCTCCTCCTCCTTCCCATCCATCTTCTTCCCATCCTTCCCCTTCTCCTCCTCCTTCTCTTCTTCTTTCTCCTCCTCCTCTTTCTTCTCCTCCTCCTCTTTCTTCTCCTCCTCCTCTTTCTCCTCTCCTCCTCCTCCTCTTCCTCCTCCTTCTTTCTCCTCCTCCTCCTCCTCTTCCTCCTCCTCCTCCTCCTTCTCTTCCTCTTTCTCCTCCACCTCCTCTTCCTCCTCCTTCTTTCTCCTCCTCCTCCTTTCTCCTCCTTCTCCTCCTCTTTCTCCTCCTCCTCCTCCTTCTCTTCCTCTTTCTCCTCCACCTCCTCTTCCTCCTCCTTCTTTCTCCTCCTCCTCCTTTCTCCTCCTTCTCCTTGTCCTTCTCCTCCTCTGTCACTGCATTTTTTTGTATTTACCAGATGAGCTCATATTTTTGGATTTTCAGACTTTCCGTAGCTTGCCAAGTTTCTTATCAGTAAGCTAACTGCGCATGTCCACATTCTTTCACTTTCTTCTATTTTTCTTTGTTCTCCTGCCAAGAGGTCCAGCCTCAGAGGGGTGGCCGGCAGAAACGTTGCCAAAATGTAATTATTTTAGATAGTGAGATGTTTTATTTTCTTTATAACAAATAAATGAGTTTTTCTTAGAAAAATATATCTTCGGGTTAATTTTCTTAATGTATACTTGCAAGGAAAAGTCTTGGTCCACGTCTCTAGATCAAGGTGCGATTACCCAAAAGCAGAATGGGATTAATTAGCACCCTGACATCCTTCTCCTCTTCCTCCTCCTCCTCCTTCTCTTCCTCCTCCTCCTCCTCTTTCTCTTCCTCCTCCCCCTCCTTCTCCTTCATCTCCTCCTTCCCATCCTCCTTCCTATTCTTCTCCTTCCCATCCTTCTCCTCCTGCTGCTCCTCCCCCTCCTCTCATCTTTCTCCTTCTTCTCCCCCTCCTCATCCTCCAACCCATCCTTCTCTTTCTCCTTCTCCCCTTCTCCCTCCCATCCTTCTCCTCCTGCTGCTCTTTCCCCTCCCTCTCATCCTCCCTCTGTCCTCCATCCTCCTTCTCCTTCCCCTTCCCCTTTTCTCTTCCTCCTCCTCCTCCTCTTCCTCCTTCTCATCCCTTCCATTCTTTTCCTCCTCTTCCTCTTCTCCCCCCCCCCCCATACGCCAAATCCGTTGATGAAATTCTTGGCTCAGACGGCAGGGCAAATAATTCAGGGCTGGAGACCAGAAGTGGATTGAATCCTGGCCCTGAAATCCCCTCTGTTAAGCTTCTTCCTTTGCAACAGCCTCATTTAAGTATTCCTATCCGGGCCTCAGTTATTGGCTCGGTCTTAAAAAAATCCCCGCCATCCTTTAGCCGATCATCTGGAGATTTGCCAGTGGATTCCAATCTATTTATCGTCCACCCCGGCTGTATACAAATGCGGGTTTTCCCTCTCTACGCTTCCTGTAATATAATCATTTCAAAACCCCTGAAAATCTATCCAGGGAAATTTCACACACTCGCAGCTGCGGTGATGTATTATAAAGACGCCCCATTAATTATTGAGTCGCTTATGGCACTGATTCTTGAATCTTGACAGATAAAGAGATTTTAGCGTGGGGTTTTTTTCCCCCTTAACGTTCCTTTTCGCTTTATAGATACCTCCGAGGCAAATGGGGAAGAGAGGGGGGGGGGGGAAGAAAGAAAGAGAGAGAGAATTGTGCAACATGATTAGGGAACATCAGACATTTAGAGCTGGGTGGAAAGAGATGGTTTTTCAACGCGATCTCTCTTTTAGCTTTTGGGTGATTAAAAGTAAATTAGGAGAGAGAGAGAGGGGGGGAAAAAAAGGCTGCCGCCAAAACACACCAGAAAGGAATTTGGATCCACATCAAGACTGCCTTTTCGGTATTCAAATGGTGTTGTTGGTCTGGCCGCATTGAAGCTTTTCCTCAATAATAATGATGTACAGTAGACTGGGACTGCCTAAAATGTTTGCACTGGGGACCGGCAGAAAAATTTGCAATAATGAGCTAAGCGAATTGGTCCAGAACAGAGAGGGAAGTCTGTCTATGTATCTACTGTATGTTTTTATCTATCTATAATCTATCTGTCTGTCTGACTGTCTGTCTGTTTTTCTCTCTCTCTCTCAATCATTTATTATCTATCTATTTATCTATCTATTTATCATTATCTATCTACATATCTATCATCTGTCTATCTATAGTATCTATCTATAGTATCTATCTATCTATTTATCATCTATCTATTTATTATCTATCTATCCATTTATCTATCATCTATCTATTTATCATCTATCTATCCATTTATCTATCATCTATCTATCATCTATCTATCTATCTATCTATCTATCTATCTATCTATCATCTATCTATTTATCATCTATCTGTCTGTCTATTTATTTATTATCTATCTATCCATTTATCTATCATCTATCTATCTATCTATTTATCATCTATCTATCTATCATCGTCTGTCTGTCTGCCTGCCTGCATCTATCTATCTATCTATCTATCTATCTATCTATCTATCTATCTATCTATCTATCATCTATCTATTTATCATCTGTCTGTCTATCTATTTATCTATCTATCTATCATCTATCTATTTATCTATCATCTATCTATCTGTCTGTCTGTCTGCCTGCCTGCATCTATCTATCTATCTATCTATCTATCTATCTATCTATCTATCTATTTATCATCTGTCTGTCTATCTATTTATCTATCTATCATCTATCTATTTATCTATCATCTATCTATCTGTCTGTCTGTCTGTCTGCCTGCCTGCATCTATCTATCTATCTATCTATCTATCTATCTATCTATCTATCTATCTATCTATCTATTTATCATCTGTCTGTCTATCTATTTATCTATCTATCATCTATCTATTTATCTATCATCTATCTATCTGTCTGTCTGTCTGTCTGCCTGCCTGCATCTATCTATCTATCTATCTATCTATCTATCTATCTATCTATCTATCTATCATCTATCTATTATCATCTGTCTGTCTATCTATTTATCTATCTATCATCTATCTATTTATCTATCATCTATCTATCTGTCTGTCTGTCTGTCTGTCTGCCTGCATCTATCTATCTATCTATCTATCTATCTATCTATCTATCTATCTATCTATTTATCATCTGTCTGTCTATCTATTTATCTATCTATCATCTATCTATTTATCTATCATCTATCTATCTGTCTGTCTGTCTGCCTGCCTGCATCTATCTATCTATCTATCTATCTATCTATCTATCTATCTATCTATCATCTATCTATTATCATCTACCTGCCTGCCTGCCTGCTTCTATCTATCTATCTACCTACCTACCTACCCATCCATCCATCCATCCATCCATCCATCCAATCTCCCTCCCTCCCTCCCTCCCCCTACTCTCTGGAATCTCTTTTCTTTTTCTACTTACCTTTACTACTGATTCACAACAGGACCATGTGCGAGCATGAGTGAAGCCCAATGATGTCCGGGTCGGTCAGTGGAGCCTTCTCCCGGTTTTACTACCGGTTCTTGCGTACCGGTCCGAACTGGGGGCAACCTACCATCTGTCTGTCTGTCTGTCTGTCTGTCTGTCTATCTATCTATCTATCTATCTATCTATCTATCTATCTATTATCATCTATCTATTATCATCTACCTGCCTGCCTGCTTCTACCTACCTACCTACCTACCTACCATCCATCCATCCATCCATCCATCCATCCATCCATCCTATCTCTCTCTCTCTCTCTCTCTTCCCCCACTCTCTGGAATCTGCTTTCTTTTTCTCCCCATGAATTTAAAGACCCAGCAATTAGGTAGTCGGCGACATACGACTGTTCACTTAATGACAGTCCAAAGTTACAAAAGTCTCAGGAAACGTGACAATCTGTACTTGCACTTACAACCATTGCACAACCCCCCCTCCCCCCAGTCATGTGATCACACTTTCTGGCCCTTGGCCACCAGCTTGCCTTTACAACCAGTTGCAATGTGCCGTGGCCAGGTGATCATAATTTGCAACCCCTTTTCGTCTCTCTCCAGCAGAAAACACCCATTGGCGATTGACTTGGATTGACTTTACGACTGGGTGATTTGCTTAACAACCCTGTGTATAACTCTCTTAATGGCTACCATAAAAATGGTCGTGAAATCAGTGAGGCCACACTTGGAATTCTGCATCCAGTTTTGGTCACCACACTACAAAAGAGATGTTGAGACTCTAGAAACAGTGCAGAGAAGAGCAAGAAAGATTATCGGAGGACTGAAGGATAAACGATACAATAAATGGTAGAGGGAACTAACTTAACAAAGAGAGCAGAGGTGTCATGATAGCAGTCTTCCAATATCCCAGGGGCTGCCACAAAGAAGAGGGAGTCAAGCTATTCTCCAAAGCACCAGAGGATAGGAGAAGAAGCAATGGGTGGAAACTAATCAAGGAGAGAAGCAACCTAGAATTAAGGAGAAATTTCACGACAGCGTGAACAATTAATCAATGGAACAACTTGCCTCCAGAAGTTGTGAATGCTCCAACACCGGAAGTTTTTAAGAAGAGGTTGGATAACCATTTGTCTGAAGTGGTGTAGAGTTTCCTGCCTAAGCAAGGGGTTGGACTAGAAGACCTCCAAGGTCCCTTCCAACTCTGTTATTCTGTTATCCTCCAATTTCCCTTCTCAGTCAAAGAAACGCCATTCTCACTGTAAATTGTGACTGCAACAATTAAACCTGATTGTTTTTGGGGTTTTTTTTGCTTCCTGCCTGCTTGCACAACATTTTTAAAATTTAAAAATAATCCTCTTGGCCAATTTTTATATAAAGTTGCTGCACTCAACACGGGCTACTAACCACCCCCTCCCCAAATATCTCTGGAAACCAAGAAGGAGGAGGAAGGGAAATATTGCTCATGGCTGAACACTCGAAATAGTGTGAATTTTTTTGTTTTGTTGTGTGAAATCTGCTGAAATACAATACGATGAAATTTTAGAGTGAGACTTATTTTGTTCTGTCTTTTGGAATTAAGCTCCCACCCCACACCTAATTTCCTTGATAAACAAAAAATAAAAATAAAAATGCAAGATAGAGGTTTTGCTAAAACCACTTTTCTATTCTGGCATCATCTCGAACGGGGAAAAAAAAACACTGCACCCTTTGTCCAAATCTGTTCAGTTTATTGTGCTAGTTTCATTTCATCAAAACTCTGTGCTATCTTTATGGACGGAGATAATGAAACAAGAGGTGTAAAGAAAGAGTTCCCGGTCTCTATAAAAAGAATTCTTTCTCTTCGATGGTTTCTATAAAATTTTTATAGTTTTTTTCAGTCCCATCCTATCCAAAGCATTTATTCTAGACAAGGAGGAAAAATATAAAACTTTATTAGATTGGGGGAGAGACAGAAAATCTGTGTGGTGTCAAAAAGAACTTTAGGCAGAGGCGGACAGATAATAAATGATGGGCAAAAGAATTGAGGATTGTTTGCAAAAATGCAGCTGAGTGTTTATGCTCTTGATTTATATCTAGCCAGGCCTGAACATTTTATAAGGATTGGAAACATTATACAATGACCAGAATGCAACCAGCCTGATCTGCTAAAGCTTTGAGGCTTTAACTGAGATTCTGGCCTTAAGCAAAGGGGTGAATAACAGGGGTTCCTAAATCAGTGCCTGGGCAATTTTTTGGTATGTGGACTTCAACTCCCAGAATTCCTCAGTCAGCCCTTGGCAGCTTTATGATGTGTGGACTTCAACTCCCAGAATTCCTCAGCCAGATCTTGGCTACTTTAATGATGGATGGACTTCAACTCCCAGAATTCCTCAGTCAGCCCTTGGCAACTTTATTATATGCGAACATCAACTCCCAGAATTCCTCAGTCAGCCCTTGGCAACTTTATTATATGCGAACATCAAGTCCCAGAATTCCTCAGTCAGCCCTTGGCAACTTTATTATATGCGAACATCAAGTCCCAGAATTCCTCGGTCAGCCCTTGGCAGCTTTTTGATGTGTGGACTTCAACTCCCAGAATTCCTCAGCCAGATCTTGGCAACTTTATGGTGGGAGGACTTCAACTCCCAGAATTCCTCAATCGTCCTTGGCAACTTTATGACGTGTGAACTTCAACTCCCAGAATTCCTCAATCGTCCTTGGCAACTTTATGATGTGTGAACTTCAACTCCCAGAATTCCTCAGCCAACTATATATATATGATGATTGGGGAATTCTGGGAGTTGAAGTCCATATGTCCAAGGGCCAGAGTAACACTGTCCCAAATGGACCCTTCCACTTGCACATTTGAGGATTCTCCAGAATCTTGAATCTAGTTTAGCAACATACTAAGAGCCTCTATGGAGCAAGGATAGGCAAACTGAGACCTTTGGACTTCATAACCCATAAATCTTTGGGATTAGTTTTGCCAGCTGGGACCACCAAAGCCCCAAGTACCAGCCTGGAAACCTCAGGCCGGGTGGGAGGAAAACACTGTCTCCTGGTGCCACACAGGTAGCATGCCTCTGGCTAAGGAGGCTCTATTTGGCTCCTGTGAGCGTGCAGGGAAAGCACCACCAGGTGGAACCAAAGATCTCTAAAACAGGCCTCAGCAGGCCGAACTGAAGCCTGGTGTCAGCCTGGTAGATGTTTTTGTTATTCCTTTTACATGCCGGTTGGCGTTTGTTTGGGAGCATATGACAAGCAACATAATGTAACATCTGTATTTCTCTCTTTCCGAAAGCTTAAGGGAAGGTGAATCTATTGATCCGCAATGGATTATGTGTCATCAAGTCATTTTTGACTCCTAGAGACCACACAGAGAGATTTTCTGCATGAAGATCTATCTGTCCCCGACTGAATTTTTCCCAGTCTTCTCATATTGTTCCCTTCGTCACAGTAACCGAGTCCATCCCCCTCCCCTTGGCTGCTGCTGCTGGTCCTCCCCTTCTTCTCTTCCCTTCCATCTTCCCCGGCTTTAGTGGCTTCCCCAGGGAGCCTCGTGTTTGAAGTAGGACAATGGAAGCCTGGTAGTTTGTCTTTCTGCCTCTGGCTTCGCCTCCCTTTCTCCCCCTCCCTTTCTCTCTCTTCTTCTTTCTCTTCTTCATTCTCCGTCCCTCCTCTCTCCCTCCTTTCCCCTTTCCCCTCCGTCCTCACCCTCACACTCCCTGTCCTTCTCCCTCTCCCTCCTTCTTCCTGTCCTCCGTCTCCTCCTTGTTCTTCTCCCCCTCTCTCCCTCCCTCCCCCTCCCTTTCTCCTTCTTGTTCTCCCTCTTCCTCCCCTTCCCCCTGCCCTTCTCCTTCTCATTCCCCTCCCTCTCACCCTATGCCTCCCTCTCTCCCTTTCCTTCTTGTTCTCCCTCCCTCTATTCCTCTTCTTCTTTGTCTCCTTCATTCTCCCACTCGCTCCTTCTCCCTCCTTTCCTCCTCTCCTCCCCTCCCTCTCCCTGTCCTCCCTCCCCATCCCCCTCTCTTTCTCCTTGTTCTCCCTCTCTATCTCTCTCCCTCCCCTTCTCCTCTCCCTCTCTTCTTTTCCTTCCCCTCCCTCTCTTCTCCCCCTCCCACTCTCTCCTTCTCCTTCTTGTTCTCTCTCCCTCTGCCTCCCCTTCCTCCCTCTCCTTTTCCTTCTTGTTCTCTCTCTTCCTCTCCTTCTGCCGCCCCTTCTCCCTTCCCGCCTCACCTTCTCCTTCTTGTTCTCCCTCTCTCTCCCTTCTTTTCCCTCCCCGCCCCACGTCTCCCTTTCCTCCTTCTATCTCTTCTTGTAACACTGCTGTGTGGCAGGATCCGGTCAGCTGCTAAAACTAAGGCACCGTCTATCGTAAAAGTACAATCAATGGCCCCTGTTCACTACACTATGGAAATACCTTCTCCCTCTATAGATCTGATGGTTTTGAACAAGGATGAAACTGGTCCTACCCTGCCCACTTCCTGGTCAGTGGTGGGATTCAAATAATTTAAAAACCGGTTCTCTGCCCTAATGACCAGCTAGGTAGGCGTGGCTTGGTGGTCATGTGACCGTGTGGGCATGGCCAACTCAACGTCACTCACGTCGATGGGTGCTTCACCTTAGCTGTTACAATGTAACAAGGCTTAACCAGAGAGGCAGTTTCTGTAAGCAGGGCAATAAAGATTAGGCTAGAAACACCAGCAGAATGTTTCCTCCCTGCCTTCCTTACAGGATTAGCTCTGCAAAGTGGAAAAAAACGAAATAAGATTTCTTCCAACAACCGGTTCTCTGAACTGCTTAGAAAATTAACAACTGGTTCTCCCGAATAGGTGCAAACTGGCTGAATCCCACCATTGTTCCTGGTCCACATAAGTGAAACAGCAGAAAGTGGGACGCTCCCTCCCTCCTGCTGTTGTTTCCGGTGGCACCTGCAATTTGTTCCCCTTCTTCTCGTATCTGTATCTTTAGCCTCCGGAAAAGGAATCAGTGTAAAAGTCAGAACTTTCTTGTCCAACGATCATCCAGGCCGCCGAGAAAAAACACAGACTTCAAAGGATGATGGAGTTTTGGTTGGAGTATTGATTTGCCAAGGGTGCATTCAGTGGGAGCCGAACCGATTTCTCTGCCTCTTAAGTACAGCATCCATTTAGAAGGCCCTCTTAGCTAGCTTCAGTTTCTTTTATTTAACAGAATAACAGAGTTGGAGGGGACCTTGGAGGTCTTCTAGTCCAACCCCTTGCTCAGCCAAGAGACCCTACACCATTCCGGACAATGGTGGCTGTCCAGTCATTTCTTGAAAACCTTTAGTGATGAAACACCCACAACTTTGGGAGGCAAGTCGTTCCATTGATTAATTGTCCTCACTGTTAGGAAGTTTCTCCTTAATTCCAGGTTGGATCCCTCCTTAATGAATTTCCATCCATTGTTTCTTGCCTTGCCTTCTGGTGCTTTGATTGACTCACTCTTTTTTGTGGCAGCCCCTTAGATATTGGAAGACTGAGACATATCATATTCCTGCAACCGTTCTTCATATGTTTTAGCCTCCAGCCCTCTAATTATCTTTTGTTTCTCTACTCTACTCTACTCTACTCTACTCTACTCTACTCTACTCTATTTTATTCTCCCTTTCTTTCATCTATATCTATAATCTATCTATCTATCTATCTATCTATCTATCTATCTATCTATCTATCTATCTATCATCTCTCTCTCTCTCTCTCTCTCTCTCTCTCTCTCTCTCTCTCTCTCTCATCTTTCTATTTACCTACCTACCTACTACCTACTTCTCATCTCTATCCATCAACTCTATTTATCATATGTCTTTCTATCTCTATCGGTCTGTCTGTCTATTCTATTCTATTCTATTCTATTCTATTCTATTCTATTCTATTCTATTCTATTCTATTCCTATTCCTATTCCTATTCCTATTCTTTCTTTCATATCTATCTACCGTATCTATCTACTGTATCTATCTATCTATATCTATCTATCTATCTATCTATCTATCTATCTATCTATCTATCTATCTATCTATCTTGGCAGTTCTCCTAACCTCAAGCTCTCTCCCTGTTTATGATCCAGTCCTCTTAACAATTCAGCACTCAGGTTCATCATTTAAAGTGAATGATCATGGTTCTAGATGTAATGATTTTTCAGGTTAGACTAGAGCTTTGGCATCTAGTATTTCTCAGCTTGAAGATGGGTGGACTTCAACTCCCAGAATTCTCCAGCCAGCCATTCTGAGAGATGAAGTCCACCCATCTTTAAGTTGTCAAGTCTGAGAAACTCTGCTTTTACTCATCTCTTTTCTGCTGTTACACATTCCTAGTTTCCGTTTCTCTTTGCAGGGCTCAAGTTTCTAGTCCCTTACCATCCTTATATTGTCCTTCTTTGAAATTCTTCCAGTTTCTGGGAATCCTTCTCAAACAGCGGCCAAAATCAAAGCTTAGCAAATGGGGGAAATTTATTAAACATCTTGTACTTGTAGATTTTATTTTATTTGGCTTGATTCGATGAGAGGATCTTTCCAAACTGTTCTGTTTTCTTTTATGGCTTGGTTTGTTTTCCTGTAATTTGGGAAAGAAAAATGGGAAAATCCATTTTTCTCCCCTCCCTCTCTTTCCTCCCAGCCTTAAGTCAAAGGCAAGCTTTCTAAAAGTCAGCGAGCGAGAAACACCCCCCAAAAACATGTTCATACTGTAGTTATTTCTTAGGAGACAAATTACTTTCCCACCTCTTGAAATGTTCTGAAATGCATTCATTTTCAGAGTACATTACTTTTATAAGCTTTGGCAAGGCGCATTGTGTGATTTTTCCTAACCCCCCCCCCATCCTTTTCTACCAGCACTGGCTGCCACAGGGTGCTGTGGACGTGTGGCGTGCGAGAGTGTTTGTGTGTTTAATTTCTTTCTTTTCTTTCTCTCCCTTTCCTATTTCACCATCTGACACAGAGACCGGGGGTAAATGATGAAATGTGTTTGGGAAAATGACAATCTTTTCAAACAACCGGGCCTTGTTGTGGAGATTGCAACATAAAACAGATGACTGCCCTTCTTGACAGCTAATTGTGTCTGCCTTAATTACAACAAGGATTTAATCGGCTGTGCAAAGCTGTTTGAGAAACTCGGAGAAGCATCTGGAAAGTCACCTACGTAGGCTGGGACGGCTGAATTGCTGAGGAAGAAGGAGCCAAGAGAGGAGGCACAGCAGGTAGTCCTCGACTTACGATTGAGCCCCAAATCTCTGTCGCTAAGCGAGACGCTTGTTAAGTGAGTTTTGCCCCATTTTATGACCTCTCTTGCCATAATTGTTTTGTGAATCGCTTTAGTTGTTAAGTTCGTAACACGGTCGTTAAGTGAGTCTGGCGTCCTCATTCACTTTGCTTGTCAAAAGGTCACAAAAGGGGATCACTTAATCCCGGGACCAGCGGTGGGCCGCTGGGGGTTCGCAGGGGTTCGGGAGAACCCCTAGCTAAGATTCTGTGCAGTTCGGAGAACCCCCAAATCCCACTCCTGGCTGGCCCTGCCCACCCCACCCCACTCCACCCCTCCCCTCCCAGGAGTCCCCACACAGCCTGTTTTGGATGCAGGTAAGTGCAGGGGGCGCACGGACGCGGGAGTGTGAAAAATGGGGCTACCAGAAGTTTGGGAAGTCCGGAAACAGGCCCGTTTCCAGCCTCCAGAGGGGAGGGTCTCCCGGAGGCTTGAGGAAAGCCTCTGGAGTCTGGGGAGGGCAAAAACGTCCCCCTGCCGTGGTGCAGAAGGCCGACTAGGCCATGCCCACCATGGCCACGCCCACCCAGTAACCGGGCAGAGAACCCATTGCTAAAAGTTTTGAAGCCCACCCCTGCCCGGGACACCTCAACTGTCATAAATAGGAGTCCATAAATGCTCCATCACTGGAGGTTTTCAAGAATTTAATTTAATTTAATTTAATTTAATTAGTTCAATTTATATGCCGCCTTTCTCTGAAGACTCAGGGCGGCATATAAATTGAACCAAGAAGAGATTGGACACCCATTCGTCTGGAATGGTATAGGGTTTCCTGCTTGAGCAGGGGGTTGGGCTAGAAGACCTCCAAGGTCCCTTCCAGCCTCATAATTCTACGCTGTATGTTCCTTCAGTTGGACAATGATGCATAGAAAAAACACACCCACTGTTTGCAAGATGCTACTTCTGTCATAAGGCCGAGATTCAATCACACCGCAGTTGGGGATCCTGCAAAGTCCAGGTTGCTTTGGTGAAGATGACCGATCGCTTCGTTTCCAAATCTCTCTTCCCATGTTGGATTTACGGCTTGCAGGTTCCAAGCAGGGATTGACGGCTCAAAAGATTTGCACTTCGGACTGTTTTGTTTGTTTCTGTCTCCTTTTCCTTCCCCTGCTGACAGAGTCCAAGAAAGAAACTGCATCGACTGTTTGCTTCACTGCAGAATGCAACCGTCGTGCGAGTGAGGAAGCCATTTTGATGTGCAGTGAGAAAGCCATTTTGATGTGTAGCGAGCAGTGAGGAAGCCATTTTGTTATGTAGCGAGCAGTGAGAAAGCCATTTTGATGTGCAGCGAGCAGTGAGGAAGCCATTTTGATATGTAGCGAGCAGTGAAGAAGCCATTTTGATGTGCAGTGAGCAGCGAGGAAGCCGTTTTGATATGCAGCAAGCAGCGAGGAAACATTTTTATCTCCAGCGAGCAGCAAGGAAGCCATTTTATGTGAAGCAAGGAAGCCATTTTATGTGCATCAAGAACCAAGGAAGCCATTTTGATGTGCAGCGAGCAGCAAGGAAGCTATTTTAATGTGCAGCGAGCATTGAGGCAGCCACTTTGATGTGCAGCAAGCAGTGAGGAAGCCATTTTGATGTGCAGAGAGCAGTGAGGAAACCATTTTTTTGTGCAGTGAGCAGTGAGAAAGCCATTTTGACATGCACCCCAAAGGGATGGTATTGCAGTGCCTGCAAGTCTGGGGGCCAGTTTTTTTGGGGTGGGGTAGGAGTTACAGCAGAAAGCTTCCTCTCGTCAAACTACAGGTAATGGAGCTGAAATCCACAAAGGCTGGCTAGGGAATTCTGGGAGTTGAAGTCCACACATCTTAAAGTTGCTATGTTTGGAAGAAAAGAAAAACATTGTTCTAAACAGCAGAGGGTAGAAACCTTGGCAAAAATATTTTGGAAAAAAGAGACTTTAACTCGATGAACTGGCTATAAATAAGGCTGAGAAATTCACATTACAGTTCCCAGACACTGCATTGACGCCAAGACTACCATTCGCGAAAGCTTCCTGCGATCCGGAGATTGGATTGAACACGCCAGAAGCCTGGAGTTTGACGTGACTGGACCAGACAGACAGTTTTAATTCTGGCAAGGCGCAAAGTATCCTCTTGGCTAGCCATAAAGGTGTGAACTGCCTTTTCACTCATCACTGGATAGAAGGAAATTTGTACAAGTCCAAGTTTGCAGCATGAAACGTTCTGCCTTCCGAAAAACGTCTCAACCAGCTACCCTGTTTCCCCAAAAATAAGACCCAACCGAAAAATAGGTCCTAGCATGATTTTTCAGGATGCTTGTAATATAAGCACTACCCCCAAAATAAGCCCTAGTCAAGACTGTCAGCCAGATGGATGCATTTAGTACTGTATTTCCCCCAAAATAAGACCTAACCAGAAAATAAGCCGTAATGCATCTTTTGGAGCAAAAATTAATATAAGACCCGGTCTTATTTTTGGGGAAACACGGTATGTGCTAATACCATGCAGCCCAAAAATTATTTTGGGCAAATACAGCCAAAAAGGGTAATACAATCCTTGCTTGTATAAACAGAGGCACAGAATCAAAATTACGTTGAGTATTAGTACCGTTTTATAAAACCTTAGTAAGGCTACCCCTGGAATAACTGCATCCAGTTTTGGTCATCACATTACAAAAAAGATGTTGAGACTTTGGAAAAAGTCTAAAGAAGAGCAGCTACCCTGTTTCCCCCCAAATAAGACATCCCCTGATAATAAGCCCAATTGGGCTTTTGAGCGCATGGCAATAAGGCCAAGCGCTTACTTCAGGATTCAAAAAAATATTAGATAGGGTCTTATTTTCAGGGAAACACGGTAAGATGGTTGGAGATAAAATCATCTGAAGAACAGTTGCCAGATTTGAGTTTGGCTAGTCTAGAGAAAAGAAAGACTAGGGGGGACATGATAGCAATATTTCAGTATTTGTAGGGCTGCCACAAAGAAGAGGGGGTTCAACCTATTCTCCAAAGCACCTGAAGGCCAGACAAGACACAATGGATGGAAACTAATCAAGGAGAGAAGCAACCTGGATTTAAGGAGAAACTTCCTAATAGTGAGAACAATTAACCAGTGGAACAGCTTGCCTCCAGAAGTTGTGGATGCTCCATCATTGGAAGTTTTAAAGGGGAGATTGGACAACCATTTGTCTGAAATGGTATAGGATTACTTCCTTGAGGAGGGGGCTGGACTAGAAGACCTCCAAGGTCCCTTCCATCTCTGTTCCAATTCTGATTCTCCTCTCCCATTCCTCACTGAAGGCAGGAACAACTGTATTAAAATTAAACATTTACATATTTCAGCCATAAGGGGCCTAACTGGAAGCAGGGAGGAACAAAAAGTTTTAAAGCAACTAATTTTTATTTTATTTTATTTTTATTAATTTTATTGTCTTATTATTTTTACTATTTTATTTTGATTTTATTTTATTGATTAATTGATTGATTATTTTATTGGATTATTTTTTTTTATTAACAGTATTTTATTATTTTATTTTAATCCCACTTCTATTATTTTTATAAATAACTCAAGGTTGATAAAAACACTATAAATACGGAGATGCGTTTTGCTTCTTCCACATTCGGGGAGCCAAGCTGCTAGTCCTCAGTGGCCCTGCTTCCGATTTTCCCTGCTTCTGTTCGCTTGGATCTATTGCTGCGTAGAAATGCCATTATCTGCACAGATCTCCTTCCTTAATATAATTGACAAGCTTTTCTGTCCGTTTTATCCAGTCTGGCGTGTCATGATCCGCGAAGTGCTGAGAGACATGTCCTACTGTGCCGGAGATGCCAACATTTGTGTGATTTGTCATCTTCGGTTGCTTGATGTGTTCGGACAGCACTGCGGATTGACAGCCGAGCCGAAGGCAAAGTCTGGCGCTTGTCACTCATGACGACGGCCTGCTGCTGCGAGTTCGAATGGTGCTCCCCGCCCAGGAAACATCAGCCTTCATTTAGTTGTTGATTTCCAAGGGGGGGGGGGAAGAAGAAAAGAAAAGAAAAATTCAGGCACCCCGCCGGGATGTTTTGTAAAATTCTGAAAGACGTTTTTATTTGTTGCATTTCTTGATGGGTGACTTCATCAGAACTTTTGGTAGAGAAATCCTCCATTTGAAAGAGAAAGTTGGATCTTCTTCTTGGTTGATCCAGTTTACGGCCTGATTGATTTGGGCTTTTTAGATTCCAGGAAATGGGATCATATTGCTTAAACCAGATTTGACAAAAGCCAGATGGTTGGATCCAAACACAAATAGATTACAGGAGTTTAAACCAGGGTTTCTTAACTTCAGCAACTTTATGATATGTGGATTTCAACTTACAGGATTCCCCAGACTGGCCAGGGGATTCTGGGAGTTGAAATTCACATGTGCTGGCTGGAGGATTCTGGGAGTTGAAGTCCATATCTGCTGACCAGGGGATTCTGGGAGCTGAAATTCACATTTGCTGGCTGGAGGATTCTGGGAGCTGAAGTCTATGCTTGGCTGGCTGGGGGCCTCTGGGAGTTGAAGTCCATGCGTGCTGACCAGGGGATTCTGGGAGTAGAAACTCCCCTGTGCTGTCTGGGGGATTCTGGGAATTGAAGTCCATACATGCTGGCTGGGGGATTCTGAGACCTGAAGTCCATGCATGTAGGATAAAAGCATGATTCAAACCTCATGTCTTTTGTATGTAAGTTGTGATGTCACACAGATGTACAAAAGGAGAGTTTTGGCCAAAACAATATTCCGATCTCAATTGTGCTCATAAGTCGAGAACTAACTGTATATAGAGTAGACCTGATACGGGACTTAAATACAGGTAGTCCTCGACTTATGACCATAATCGAACCTAACATTTCTATTGTTGCACCCAAAGGCACATTGTAGGTAAAAAATTGAGATGCTTTCTTTTCTTTTTTCTTTTTTTAAAAAAAGAGATTGATTAGGTACCGTATCTGTTTCAAAACCTGCCAATTCCCATCACTGACCTGAGTGCTAAAGACTTGCGAAGCAGAGACAGGAGAGACATGGAAGGGATTTGGTTGTTCTCTGACATCCCTCCAAGAGACACAGTCTGCCAAGCCACAGGAGGAGGGAGTGGGTGCAGTCACAGGTTGTGGCTCTGCTATCTTTGCCTTCCAAGAGGTACAAAGTAGAAGGAACAGCTGCGGAGATCAGAGGCCAGAGGGGAACAGGCTTGGAAAAGGAATGGAGAAATCTCTTTGGATTTGGAAAAAACACAAATTTCTCCAAAGCATTTCTTTTCTTTTCTTTTCTTTTCTTTTCTTTTCTTTTCTTTTCTTTTCTTTTCTTTTCTTTTCTTTTCTTTTCTTTCTTCCTTCCTTTCCTTCTCTCCCTCCCTCCCTCTTTCTTTCTTTCCTTCTCTTTCTTTCTCTCTCCCCTTTCCTTCCCTCCTTCCTTCCCTTCCTCCCTCCCTTTCTTTCTTTCCTCTCTTTCTCTCTCCCTCTTCCTCCCTCCCTTCCTTCCTCCCTTTCATTTCTTTCCTTCTTTCTTTCTCTCTCCCTCTTTCCTTCCTTCCTTCCTCTCCTCCCTCCCTCTCTCCTTTCTTTCTTTCCTTTCTTTCTCTCCCTCCCTCCCTCCATTTCTTTTTCTTTCTTTCTTTCTCTTTCTTTCTTCCTCCCTCCCTCCCTCCCTTCCCCCTCTCTCCCTCCCTCCCTTCCTTCCTTCCTTCCATTTCTTTCTTTCTTTCATTTCTTTCTCTCCCTCCCTCCCTCCGTTTCTCTTTCTTTCTTTCTTTCTTTCTTTCTTTCTTTCCTTCCTTCCTTCCTTCCTTCCTTCCTTTCTTTTCTCTCTCTCTCTCTCTCTCTCTCTCTCTCTCTTTTTCTTGCATTAATACAGGTAGTCTTCGACTTACAACCACAACAGATTTCTCCTTAGATCTAGGTTGCTTCTCTCCTTGATTACAGGTAGTCCTCAATTTACAACAGTTCCTTTAGGCACCATTCGAAGTTGCAACGGCACTGAAAAAAGTGACTGAGGACCATTTTTCACACTTACGACCATTGCAGCATCCCCGTAGTCACGACTTACACCCGGATGCTTGACAACTGAGCCATATTTATGACGATCGCAGTATCCCAGGGTCACGTGATCCCATTTTGCGACCTTCTTACAAGCAAAGCCAATGGGGAAACCAGATTCACTTAACAACGGTGTTACAACTATGTTGATTCACTTTACAAGAAAAGTCGTAAAATGCAGCAAAACTCACTTAACAAGTGTCTCATTTAGCAACATAAATTTTAGGTTGAATTGTGCTCGTAAGTTGTCTTTTTTTGCGGTTCCCCAAACTCCCTTGCTCAAATCTTGCTCAAACAGCTTTAAGAACGGGGCATTTTAAATAATTCTTGCAGCCATCTCTCTGCCTGCTGGTGATTAATTGATTACAGAGTTTGCGGCTTGAGAGGAGACAGGAGTCGAGAATTTCTGCCACAGGGCCTCCGTATCCCTTCCGGCGATAAATCCAGGGCCATCTTGTTAGAATAATCATCACGCTCCTGGCTGAAGCCGTATATCAAAGGCACCAGGTTGCCTTTAAAGGACCTGTCTGAGGAGTTTTCACGCAGGGATGGGTTCCCTGGCTCTCCTTATCTCCTCTCCTTACCCATGTAAAGCTTAACAACTGACTCATATTTATGACGGTTGCAGTGTCCCTGGGTCTGGGAGTTCTTGGAGATGAGATCCTCTATATACAGTCAGGTACTCCTCAAGTTTACGACCACAATCAAGCCCAACATTTCTGCCGTGAGATATTTGTTAAGTGAGTTGCACCCCATTTTACAACCTGTTTTTGCAATTGTTGCTAAGTGAATCATTGCGGTTGTTAAGTTAGTAACACAGTTGTTCAGCAGAGCTGGCTTCCCCACTGAGGTTGCTTGTCAGAAGGTGGCAAAGGAGGAGGAGGAACAGTGGTGGGATTCAGCTGGTTCGGGAGAACCAGTTGTTAACTTTCTGAGCAGTTTGGTGAACTGGTTGTTGGAAGAAATCATTAGGGCAGAGAACCGGTTGTTACATTATTTGAATCCCACCACTGAGGAGGAAGACAGGGAAGAGAAGTAGAGGAGGAAGGGGGAAGAGAAGTGGAGGAAGAGAGGGAGAGCCGAAGGAGGATGGAAAAAGGAGTAGGAGGAGGAGGAGAAAGGAGAAAGAAGGAGGAGAAAGGACAGATGGAGCCAGTGGCGGAGAAGTAAAGGAGGAAGGGGAAAGGGGATGAAGAGGAGAGGAAGAGAAGAATGGAAAAAGAGAAAGGTGGAAGAGGAGAAGGAGAAAGGAGAATGGAGGAGGTGGAAGAGAAGTAGAGGAGGAAGGAAAAAGGGAAGAGGAGGGAGAGAGGAAGAGAAGAAAGGGAAAAGGGAAAGGAGGAGGAGAAGGAGAAGGAGAAAGGAGGAGGAGAAAGGACAGATGGAGCCAGTGGCGGAGAAGTAAAGGAGGAAGGGGAAAGGGGATGAAGAGGAGAGGAAGAGAAGAATGGAAAAAGAGAAAGGTGGAAGAGGAGAAGGAGAAAGGAGAATGGAGGAGGTGGAAGAGAAGTAGAGGAGGAAGGAAAAAGGGAAGAGGAGGGAGAGAGGAAGAGAAGAAAGGGAAAAGGGAAAGGAGGAGGAGAAGGAGAAAGGAGGAGGGGGAAGGGGAAGAGAAGAAGGAAGATAAGAAGAAAAAGAAGAAGAAGGAGAATAAAGAAAGAAAAGGAAAGAAAGGGGAGGAAGAAGAGAAGAAGGAGGAAAGGGCTGTTAAGCATATTATGCGATTATATACTTGTGCTTCCTCTGGTGTTTTGTTCCCATGCTGGCTGAAATTAAAAACAAGGTTGCAGGTTATGTAATCAGTTTATTACACAATGCCAGAGAAGCCTTTTTTCCTGAATTCCCTGCAGTGTTTGTATTCTGGACACACATACACACTTGCTTGCACACGCACATACACACGCAAACCGACTTCTTTCCCTTCCAGAAATACTAATTAGCTTAAATGCAGGAAAAGATGGAGGGTGTTAAAATTTCTCAGAAGAATGAACTCATCTGCATTCATTTGCATTGATGGATAGTATTGTTAATTGAAAAAAGTAATTAAAAATCAACAGTTTGTTGGTTTTTCTAAGAGAGAGAGAGAGAGAAAGGGGATTATTACATTTCCAAAGAACTTAAAAAATAAATTTTTTTTAAAAAAAACACAACAACAAAAACCAAACCCTTTACCATCTTCAGGCTATGAATTTTAGGGGATAGATGGAATTTAAAAAGTTTTTTTTCTTTTTTTTTTAAAAAAAAGAGAAAATGCACAGGCTGAAGTGCTTGTAAATCTAAAATGTAAACAGTTTAATCTTCTTTGCTTACATTTTCCAGCGGTCCTTTTTTCCAATTTACCCCTGGGTGTTCCCTCTCTGTATATAAGAACGCCTTTTACAGGAGAAAAAAAAAAAAGAAAGAAAAAGACATTTTTATTTTCCCAGGCTGCTTTATAATAACGCGGCTCTGTAAGTCTTAATCTTTCTCTGCAGCATTTTTGTTCCCTTTGTTATTTGATGCCTAATGCTATGTATTTTATATAGCATTTTCATGTGGGCTTTCGCAGCCGAAGATGGCTTTAATTGCTGGCTTTGATTATTTATTTTTAAATTGACTTCTCTTCGGCATGGAAAAAAATATATTTCTTTTCCCGAAGCTTTTTTTCCGCCACCTATAAATTTGCACGCTTTGATGTGGATAATATTTAAGAGGCACTTTTTTTTTCCTTTTTAGGCAAATATGTTGCATTATAACGGAGTGCCACGAGATTTGGCTGTTGTCTAATTGGGTTTTGGATAGGGTATCAATCAAAGTGGTGAAGGCACCGGGGCTAGAAACTGGGAGACGGTGAGTTCTAGTGCTGCCTTAGGCATGAAAGCCGGTTGGCTGTCTTTGGGCCAATCACCAAGACTTTGTGAGTTCTAGTGCCGCCTGAGGCATGAAAAACGACTGAATGATTTGGGGACCAATCACCAGGAGAAAGTGAGTTCAAATTCCGCTTAGGCATTGTGGGAAGCTTCCCGGAGTGGTGCGGTGGCCTAGAAGATTGTGAGCTCTCGCCTCACAATCAAGAGGTTGTGAGTTCGATCCTAAGTAGAGGCAGATATTTCTCTCTTTGGGCACAGTGATGCTGTTGGCTGTTGTGGTCCGCCAGCAGCCTGCGGAGCTGGCACTGGAGTCGGACAGTGAGGAGGCTGGGGAGGAACATGGGCCAGTCCTGGAGTCTGGGGAAGGCCCCGATGAGGGCTCTACGTCGGAGGCAGAGATGGGGCCAGGGCCATCTGGGAATGATGCACAGACTCCGGAGCCCCCAGAGTCGGACAGCAGAAGGGACGACTCGGGAGTAAGGCCAGGAGATGATTGGCTCAGGGGTGGGTTCTACTTACCTTTACTACCAGTTCGCAACGGGATCGCTCCAACCCTGGAAGTTTCCAACAAAAGTATGGGCAACCATTTTTCTGAAATAGTATAAGGTCTCCTGCTTGAGCAGAGGGTTGGACTAGAAGACCTCCAAGGCCCTTCCAATTCCGTTATTCTGAAATAATTGAGGGCTATTCAGTGGCATTTTCAGTTCACGCATTCCTGGATGCCACGCCTTCTATCTACCTGAAGTTGAGCTGTTGTGTAGCAACCTCTATCTTGATTTTATAGCTGGATTGGTGTTGAAATTTCCTAGGCTCAAGACTTCAACCTGTCTTCTCCAGCGGCAGAGTCAAAAGTGGCTCCGGGATCCGTTCGTTTGACTGTTTGACTTTGAAGCTGGGTGAGAAAGACTTTATTTATTTATTTATTTATTTTATTCAATTTGTATACCGCCCTTCTCCTAGTGGACTCAGGGCGGTGCACAGCCAGAACTAAAACACATACCAATACAAAATTTAAAATTATTAAAAGAATTACATAACTTTGGCCCAAATTTAAAACAATTCAAATTAAAACCCATTGACAATTTAAAAGCTAAAAAACTAAAAAAGACTAAAGAAGCGGGGGGGTTTCACACCAGCCCTGCTTGATGGAAAAGAAAGGTTTAGAGGGCACGGAAACAAGAACATCGAAACGCCAGAAGCCCACAGCTCTGAGGGCTCATTGTGGCTGCCATCTTGACTTTTTTGACCTTATGCCCATGCCCGTGGATCAAAAGTCATCCAGTAATTCTGGACTGGCACTCCCTAATGCGAGAAAGGATTTGCTCTTTAAAAATAAATGCATCGCGAGTCTTCCCTCGTCTCACAAAAGAGCTAGATTAATCCTGAATGGAAACCTAAACAGATAATTACGGGTTGATTATCCTTCATCAATGGGAAATTACAGCTGCATCAGGTAGGAGCAGGTGTTGGTTTGAGGCTGTTTCTCAGCTTTCGGGGAGTAAGTGCGGCTTAGAGAATGTGATCGTTGGTTGTTAGTAGGGAGAAATACTGCTTTTGTGTTTGTTGGTGTTAATGGCATTGGGCTGGCTTGTCTCTCTAAACCAGGGGTCCCCAAACTTGGCCGCTTTAAGACGTGTGGACTTCAACTCCCAGAATTCAACTCCCAGGGGAATTCTGGGCTTTGAAGTCCACACGTCTTAAAGCGGCCAAGTTTGAAGACCTCTGCTCTAGTGTTTCGCCAATGTGGCCACTTTAAGACGTGTGGACTTCAACTCCCAGAATTCAACTCCCAGGGGAATTCTGGGCTTTGAAGTCCACAGGTCTTAAAGTGGCTAGGTTTGAGTAACATTGCATGATTAAACCCAGATAAATAAAGAGGAAAAATTCAAGAAGAGACTGGACTGCCATCTGTCAGAAATGGTAAGGTCTCCTGCTTGGGCAGTGGTGGGATTCAAATAATTTAACAACTGGTTCTCTGCACTAATGACCGGCTGGGTGGACGTGGCTATGGTAGGCGTGGCCAGGGGGTGTGACAGGCAGCACTAGGCTTCCTGCACCCCCTTGGGAGCAAAAACAGGTCATGGGGGGGGGCGCGCAACCCCCATGCCCCATTTTAGGCCTAAGAGGCCTCCCTGAAGCCTCCCGGGAATGAAAATGGGCCTAAGAGGTCTCCCTGAAGCCTCCTGGCAGGAAAAATCCTGGGATTCAGCCAGTTCAGGCAAACCCATAGTTAAATTGCTGGCAGGCCCCACCCCTTCACTCCCTGTCCCTTCCAGGAGTTCCCTTGTTCCCCGTTTTGGACCTAGTAGGCTTCCCTGGGAGTCAAAATGGGGCACGTGGGGACTCCTGGAAGGGACAGGGAGGGAAGGGGCGGGCCCTGCCAGCAATTTAACTATGGGCTAACCCGAACCGGCTGAATCCCACCACTGCTTCCAACTCTGTAATTCTGTTCTGAGATTTACTGATGTTTACGGGTACATCACTGAGTTAGCTCACCCTATTTATTTCCCCATAAGGCTGAAGAGGAGGCCATGTTGACCCTGGCATTGCTTGGGGAATGCTGAGAGATGTGAAGTGATTTTTTTTCTTCTTCTTAAAAACGTCCAGCGATGGAGCACCCAGAACTTCTGGAGGTAAACCATACCACAGATTAATTGTTCTAACTGTCAGGAAATTTCTCCTTGGTTGTAGGTTGGTTGTCTCCTTGATGATGATGTAAAAAAGATGTTGAGGCTCTAAAAAGAGTGCGGAGAAGAGCAGCAAAGATGACGAGGGAACTGGAGGCTGTTGGAAGAAATATCCGTCTGGTCCAGTTCCAAGCAGGAAGAAAGATACTGGAAACATGGAGGCTGTTTGGAAAGATAGTTTATTAATGGACAGGACCACATGGGTTTGAAGGCCTTGGAAACTGACCACATGGAGTGGAGAGTGAGGGTTATTTAGTGGTGGGATTCAGCCGGTTCGGGCCGGTTCGGGAGAACTAGTTGTTAAATTGTTGGCTGGCCCCTTCCAGGAGTCCCCCCCGCATCCCATTTTTGCTCCCAGGAGGCTGCAGGGAATCCTACTAGGCCCAAAATGTGGTGTGTGTGGGGGAGAGGGTGTGATGCAGTCTCCCACATCTCGTTTTTGCTCCCAGGAGACTGCAGGGAGGCCTACTAGACCCAAACCGGGACGTGGGAGGTAAGTGCCCCCCCGGCCTATTTTTGCTACCAGGGGGGTGCAGGAGGCGGGGTGCAGGAGCCTCAGTGCTGCCTGTCACACCCCCTGGCCACACCCACCATTGCCACGCCCACCTAGCCAGTCATTAGGGCCGAGAACCGATTGTTAAATTATTTGAATCCCACCACTGGTTATTTATACCCTCTCTTGGGCCTTGCCCTTGAGCTTCCTGTTCCTGTGCAAGAAATGCATTCTGTTGGTTGTAGACAGTCTCCCATAATGCCACGTGGGTTCATGTTTGTCTTGAAGTCAAATTTGGTTGAAGGCTGATGATGCAATGAAGGTGCTGAGGGCTAATCCTGGGAGTAAAGTAATGGATTACCAAATCTGCATTTCTAAAGGCTGGCCTCAGTTTATTATCTGCTTGGGAGCAGGGAGCTGAGGCTCTGAGTTTCTCTCTTTAGAAACATGTTTCTCCTTTAGGGAAATATCATATTCTGCCTTTTAAAAAATATTTCTCAAAATACTTCATTCTTCTAGGAGGGGTGGGTGCTAACTTTCTGCAAGGCTAAAACATACGATGAACGGTTGCAGGAATTGGGTATGTCTAGTTTAATGAAAAGAAGGACTAGGGGAGACATGATAGCAGTCTTCCAATATCTCAGGGGCTGCCACAAAGAAGAGGGAGTCAAGCTATTCTCCAAAGCACCTGAGGGCAGGACAAGAAGCAATGGCTGGAAACTAATCAAGGAGAGAAGCAACTTAGAACTAAGGAGAAATTTCCTGACAGTGAGAACAAATAACCAGTGGAACAACTTGCCTCCAGAAGTTGTGAATGCTCCAACACTGGAAGTTTTTAAGAAGATGTTGGATAACCATTTGTCTGAAATGGTACAGGGTTTCCTGCCTAAGCAGGGGGTTGGACTAGAAGACCTCCAAGGTCCCTTCCAACTCTGTTATTCTATTTTAAATATGTTCACCAAATTTCCACCCGTTGCTTCTTGTCCTGCCTTCAGGTGGTTTGGAGAATAGGTTGAACCCCCTCTTTTTTGTGGCAGCTCTTCAAATATTGGAAGACTGGTGTCACGTCATCCCTGGTCCTTCTTTTCACTAGACCTAGTGAATTCCTGCAATTGTTCTTCAGTTGTTATAGGGTTGGTGAGAGTGATGAAATCCAATTTTTTTTACTACTGGTTCTGTGGGCGTGGCTTGGTGGGCATGGCAGGGGAAGGATACTGCAAAATCTCCATCCCTACCCCACTCCAGGGGAAGGATACTGCAAAATCCCCATTCCCACCCCACTCCTGGGGAGAAGGATATTGCAAAATCTCCATTCCCACCCCACTCCAGGGGAAGGATACTGCAAAATCTCCATTCCCACCCCACTCCTGGGGGAAGGATATTGCAAAATCTCCATTCCCACCCCACTCTGAGGCCAGCCAGAGGTGGTATTTGCTGGTTCTCCGAACTACTCAAAATTTCCGCTACCGGTTCTCCAGAACCTGTCAGAACCTGATGGATTTGACCCCTGGTTGGTGAGCTTAGGGACCACATGATTCTGAAAGCAGAACTTGGAAAGATCCGTAACAGAGTTTCTGACCATATGCAGAGTCCCTTCTCTAGGCCTCCCTGTGAGATATCTGGGGGGACACGAAACCAATTTCTTCTTGGTCCCAACCCAGGATCTGCATCCTTCCATAATTCCCAGGGCTGGTTTTTCCTACCCTTTCATCCTCAAGCACAGCCTTTTTAAAAATTCTCCCGAGATTGCCGTTTTATTTATATTTCTAATTACACTTGCCGTTATCTGTCCCTGCTGTTTTGTGTGCTAAGCTTTAGGATCATTTGGGGTGTCGTTTGAAAAAAAAAGAAAGAAAGAAAGATCATTAGGAAATAAGGAACGTTTGGTTTGTAAAAAGAACCAACGGGCCTCTGTAATGGATATTCACACCGTGTCCCAGATTAGGCTAAAATGAAACTGGTTGCTTAGTGTTCCATGCGTCGTAGGAATTGATTAGGAATAATAATAATAGGCCACAGCAGATTAGGTTGGAGAAACTATAACCCTGGAGTCTCCAAGCGTGTCAACTTTAAGACTTGTGGGCTTCAATTCCCAGAATTCCCCAGCCAATGCTGGCTGGGGAATTCTGGAAGTTGAAGTCCACAGATCTTAGAAGACAGCTATGAGGAAAGAAAAAACATTTATTCCTAGAAAAAATTGTGGGGAGCTCCCCTCTCTCCTAGAGAATGAAATATTTTGGGGGGCGGATATTAAAAGAGGCAGAATGTTATATTTCTCCAAAGGAGAAATGGAGAAACATGCTCTTAAAGGCAGAAAGCAGCCCCAGATTTTCCTGCTGCAGGAAACAGCCTCCAGCAGGTGCCTGAAGTCTTTAGAGATGGATATTTTGTACCCATTAAGAAATCCAGGCCAGCCTATTCAAAAATGAAACGCCTTCAGCCCAGCTCCCCCAGGTTGGAGCTGATGGGATTAAGAATTTACACTGCCTCCATCCAAATTCTAAGGACAGGACCTGCCCTTTAGGACCTAATAGGATTAACCCCCCCACCATTGGAATAGTAAAAGACACAAGGCTCACTACATTGCACAATCCCCTGGAGCATCTCAAACACAAAACCCCAGAACCCTATAAAGATCCATCCACTCACTCAGCCATTTTGTCAGCCACCCCAGAAACATGTTGCTGGTCACTAAAATTTCTGGCACCCAAATAAACAGAGTCCTTCTTTCCTTGTAGCCATTTTATTTCCAGTGTTTTTCTCCTGGTTTTTGAACCGGATTGGATTTTTCTTCCTACAAAACAGATTGCCTTTACAGGCAGCTGCAGAGAAAGGAGGTACAGCGACAGACTTTTATAGGGGAGCTGGTCCGGGGTATGGAAGTTTTATGTGCCAATTCTAGGGTGACACTTGAGGGGCATGTGTGTGTATTGGTCAGGGGTGGGTTCCACTTACCTTCGCTACCGGCTCGCAATGGGAGCACACATATGCATGCGTTCGTTTCACTCATGCGTGGTACTTCTGCACATGTGCAGAAGCTTCTGCACCTGCGCAGAGCATCTGTGATGACGTCCGGGCGGGTGGACGGAGACTCCCGCCACCACTACTACCGGTTCACAAGATCTGGACCGAACCGGTAGCAACCCACCACTGGTATAGGTATGTATTCTTGTGAACATGGAATTCTGCTAGGAAATCTAATTTAATGAACTCTGCATTTGTAGACCTTATCCTTTGATATGTGGATTAAGTCTGGGTAACTTATTTGGGGGTAAGAGGAAGTTTGACTTTGATTTCCCCCCATTTGCTATTTCTACTTGATTAATTCAGTTTCAGCTTGACCTTAGTTTCAACTATCAGTGGAGACATTAATTCTCACTCCATTGTGGATTCTGTTAATGTTTTAAGGAAAGATGGAAACAGAATAAAGAATAAAATATATTTTGATATAAAACTTCTCACTGTTCTCACAGTTTTTACTTCCAGAAAAAAGAAAGCCATTTGGCTGAAATAAGTCTGAATAATTTGAAGCTCTTTGAAATATATTGATTTGCAAATAGATTCATGGCATTGACCCGAAAGGGAGATTCGTATTGCCTCCTCCCACAATAATTTAGCTTATCTTAGATGGGCTTGGAAATGCAAATTATGCAAGCAGAGAGGTTTTACGCTACCTAGTCTTTGTGCACTGGCTGGTATGGGGAGAGAAAGATCTGCCCTGGTTTTGATTGCCATATTTTTCCCAAAAGGCCTCATGATGATACTGTATTGAATTGAAGGGTTGGAGAGTACGGAAAACTAGAAAATAACAGATCAAACTGCCAATGAACGTTTCTGTTGCTTCTTGCAACAGCTGCTAAGCAAAAAGCATATAGTATCTTGGAAAAGAAGGGAAGGGAAGGGAAGGGAAGGGAAGGAGGGAGGGAGGGAAGGCGGAAGGAAGGAAGGAAGGAAGAAAAAAGTGGGAAAGGGAGGGAGGGAGAAAGGATCGATGGAAGGAAGGAAGGAAAAGTGGGAAAGGGAGGGAGGAAGGAAGGTTGGATGGATGGAAGGAAGGAAAAAGTGGGAAACGGAGGGAGGGAAGAAGAATGGATGGATGGATGGATAGAAGGAAGGAAAGAAATAGTGGGAAAGGGAGAGAGGGAGGAAGGAAGGAAGGTAGGATGGAAGGAAGGAAGGAAGGAAAAATTGGGAAAGGGAGGGAGGGAGGGAGGAAGGATCGATGGAAGGAAGGAAAAAGTCGGAAAGGGAGAGAGGGAGGGAGGGAGGATCGATGGAAGGAAGGAAAAAGTGGGAAAGGGAGGGAGGAAGGATGGATGGATGGATGGAAGGGAGGGAGGAAGGAAGGAAAAAGTGGGAAAGGGAGGGAGGGAGGAAGAATGGATGGAAGGAAGGAAGGAAAGAAATAGTGGGAAAGGGAGGGAGGGAGGAAGGAAGGAAGGCAGGTAGGATGGAAGGAAGGAAGGAAAAAGTGGGAAAGGGAGGGAGGGAGGAAGGAAAGGAAAGAAATAGTGGGAAAGAGAGGGAGAGAGGGAGGGAGGAAGGAAGGCAGGTAGGATGGAAGGAAGGAAGGAAGGGAAAAAAAAGTGAGAAAGGGAGGGAGGAAAGGCGAATTCTGGGAGCTGAAGTCCACAGGTCTTAAAGTTGCCAGGCATGGAGACCTCTGATCTAATCCAAGGTCTTGGCCAATGTCCCATGCAAACTTCTGCTGAACTCGGCTTTCTTGAAATTTTCAATGCTTCTTCCATTTTTTGTGTGCTGAAGGAACATAATCTCATTTCCTCTCCATCATTATAGTCTTTTAGACATTGGAAGATAATTAATGTGTCTTTTTAAAAATATCTTTTCTTCTGCTTGCCAAACCTTTCCAGCTCTTTCACACAATTCCTTCGAGGAGTCCATTTCCAATTCAAAGGGCTGCCTTGAACTTTTTCCCGTTGAGCCCGGTCCAATTTGTCACTGTCTTTAAAAAGTGTGTTAACCAGAACTGGCCATGGTATTTGACTCTGCCATGGAGGTTTAAGAATAAGCACTAACCTTTTGAACGGAGCCAGCTCTTCTCCTCCTCTCTGTGCAGAGCAGCAGATGAATAAATGATCCGGAGAAAACATTATGTAAATGGCCTTGTTTGCATAAAATGGATTTTCTAAAATTCAGCTTTTATGTGGGGCAGCGCAGGAAGAGAGAGAGAAAATGGAGGGAAGAGGGGAGGGAAGGAGGAGATGAGGAGGAGAAGGAAGGAAGGAATGGAAGATGGAAGGGGAGAAGAATAGAATAGAATAGAATAGAATAGAATAGAATAGAATAGAATAGAATAGAATAGAATAGAATACTGGAATGAAGAATGGAATAGAAATAGAAATAGAAATAGAAATAGAATAGAACAGAACAGAACAGAACAGAACAGAACAGAACAGAACAGAACAGAATAGAATACTGGAATGAAGAATAGAATAGAATAGAAATAGAAATAGAAATAGAAATAGAAATAGAATAGAATAGAATAGAATAGAATAGAATAGAATAGAATAGAATAGAATAAACAGAGTTGGAAGGGACCTTGGAGGTCTTCTAGTCCAATCCCTTGCTCAAGCAAGATACCCTCTACCATTTCAGACAAATGGTTCTTCAATCTCTCCTTAAAAGCTTCCAGTATTGGAGCATTCACAACTTCTGGTGGCAAGTTGTTCCACTGGTTAATTGTTCTCACTGTCAGGAAATTTCTCCCTAGTTTTTCTCCTGTCCCCGTTCTACTCACGCACCCCCACAGACAGCCCGGAGTTAATAAGCCACACGACAAAATTCTTTGAAAATAAAGCAACCCAGTGGCTAGCTGCCAATTCAGACTTTACTCACACAAAACAAAGATTAGACTGCCAGCATTCCGATAAAACAGGCAGAGTGTCAACAATACAAGGATTAATCCAAATGCAGTCCGATAAAGCAGGCAAAGTCCAGTAACGCAGAGATCATGGATTATTTCTAGTTTTTGCTTGTCACAAACTGAACCGGCCACCACACCCACATTTATACCCTGTGGGGTGTGGTCCAGTGACTCAGCTAATCTCTGGCACGCCTTCCCCTCTGCTGTGCACGCTTCTCCCTGCGCCTCTGCTGAGGGTCCAGCCAGCACTTATCTCCTTTGTCGCTGTCCACCTGTGGCTGCGGGGACGTGCTTGGCTCTGAGCCTATCGTTTTGCCTTTGGTGTCCTCCGGAGGCATTGCCAGAGAGGAGGGTCCTGGAGAGGGAGGCCTTGCCAACTCCTCTCCCTCACTCTCAGAGTCTGCATCTGTCGATAGCCCAGGCTTAGGTAATGGAGCCACAACAACCTGTTCCAAGGCCTTCACTGCTCCCCTAACCAAGAGCTAACTGTTTATGGAGATTCTCAATCATATGCAAGGCGTATAAATCCTTCCGTTCCCCACCATTCAGTCAGAGCTGAAGAAGCTTCTTGGATGAGAAGAGAAACTTCTTCAAAGAAAACCGAGAAAGTCCAGTTGCCTCTTGGGGGAAAACGAAAAAGCACTTCTGGGACTACCAAGAGTTAGTTGGTGGTGTATTTCTTGACTGTGGATTCCAGGGCCAGAATCCCTATCACCAATAAATAATAATTGACAATTACGCTAGAAACAGATTAAAAAAAATGAAATCCATCAGCTAAAGATTGGACCTTCACTGCATAAGCAAAACCATACCCAGGTTTTTTTGGTGTTTTTTTTTTTTTTTGCTTCTGGAAAGGATGGAAGGAAAGGCAGGAGGGACGGCGGGAGAAGGAAGGAAAGAAAGAGGGAAAGTGAAGGAAGGAAGGAAAGAAGGAGAAAAGGGAAAGGAAGGAGAGGGAAAGGAGAGGAAGAGGAAAGGAAATAAATGGATGTAGAAGGGAAGGGAAAGATGGAGAGAAGGAAGAGAAGGGAGAAAGGAAAGATGGAGAGGGGAGGGGAGGGAAGGGAAGGAAGGAGAAGAGGGAGAGGAAGGAAGGAAAGGAGAGGAAAGGAAATAAATGGATATGGAAGAGAAAGATGGAGAAGGAAGGGAGAAAGGAAAGATGGAGAGAGGAAAAGGAAGGAAAAGATGGAGAGAGTAGGGGAAGGGAGGGAAGGGAAGGAAGGAGAAAAGGGAGAATAAATGGATGTAGAAGGAAAGGAAAAGATGGAGAGAGGGAAGGAAAGGGAGGGAGGGAGGGAGGGAGGGAAGGGAGAAAAGGAAGACAAGAGGAAAGGAAATAAATGGATGTAGAAGGGAAGGGAAAGATAGGGAGAAAGAAGGGAAGGGAGAAAGGAGAAGATGGAGAAAGGGAAGGGAAGGGACGGGGGAGAAGCAGGCAGTTTCAGGATGGTGTGTTTGTGTGTATTGCGAATCACAACAGTTGCAAAAAATGTGCAAGAAATATCCAGAATAGCATTAAAACACAACTCACTCAAATCCCCCCAATAATCCAGCCAAGTGTGAATCCATCCAAGGAGGCCACAATATTGCCTGAACCAAATGCAAAGAAAGAAAGAAAGAAAGAAAGAAAGAAAGAAAGAAAGAAAGAAAGAAAGAAAGAAAGAAAGAAAGAAAGAAAGAAAAGAAAGAGAAAGAAAGAAAGTAAGGTCTGACAATATGTTGCAGGAAACAAATAACAAGTTTCTACTAATTATTATATTTTAGAATATCCTTATTACTATTTCCCTACAAAAGCAAGAAAGCAAGAAAGGGAGGGAGGGAGAAAGAAAGAAATGAAAGAAGGAAGGAAGAAAGGAAGAAAGGAAGAAGGAAGAGAGAGAGAAAGGGAGGGAGGAAAGGAAGGAAGGAAGGAAAGAGGGAGAGACATAGGAAGGAAGGAAAGAAAGAAAGCAAGGGAGGGAGGGAGAATGAAAAGAAAGAAAGAAATGAAAGAAGGAAGGAAGAAAGGAAGAAAGAAGAGAGAGAAAGGAAGGGAGGGAGGAAAGGAAGGAAGGAAAGGGAGAGAGAGAGAGAAGAAAGAAAGAGAGAGGGAGAGAGAGAGAAAGGGAGGGTGGGAGGAACGGAAAGGAAGGAAGGAAGGAAAGAGGGAGAGAGAGAGAAGAAAGAAGGAAAGAAAAAAGAAAGGGAGGGAGGGAGAGAGAAAGAAATGAAAGAAGGAAGGAAGAAAGGAAGAAAGGAAGAAGGAAGAGAGAAAAAGGGAGGGAAGGAAGGAAGGAAAGAGGGAGAGAAAGAGAGAAGAAAGAAAGAGGGAGAGAGAGAGAGAGAGAAAGGGAGGGTGGGAGGAACGGAAAGGAAGGAAGGAAGGAAAGAGGGAGAGAGAGAGAAGAAAGAAGGAAAGAAAAAAGAAAGGGAGGGAGGGAGAGAGAAAGAAATGAAAGAAGGAAGGAAGAAAGAAAGGAAGAAAGGAAGAAGGAAGAGAGAAAAAGGGACGGAGGGAAGGAAGGAAAGAGGGAGAGAGAAAGAAAGAAAGAAGGAAAGAAAGAAAGAAAGAGAGAGAGAGAACAAAAAGAAAGAAAGAAATGAAAGAAGGAAGGAAGGAAGAAAGGAAGGAAGAAAGAAGAGAGAGAGAAAGGGAGGGAGGGAGGAAAGGAAGGAAGGAAAGAGGGAGAGAGAGAGAGAAGAAAGAAAGAGAGAGAGGGAGAGAGAAAGTAGAGAAGGGGAGGGAGGGTGGGAGGAAAGAAAAGGAAGGCAGGAAAGAGGGAGAGAGAGAGAGAAGAAAGAGAAGGAAAGAAAAAAGAAACAGAGGGAGGGAGGGAGAGAGAAAGAGAGAGAAAGGGCGGGAGGGAGGGAGGAAAGGAAGGAAGGAAGGAAAGAGGGAGAGAGACAGAGAGAGTGAGAGAAAGAAAGAAAAGGAGAGAAAGAAAGAAAGAAAGATCTTTCAAGTCCCTGCCGTTCCCGACACCCCGCAACCCTGACCGAGCGTTTACCTCTTGTGTTCTGACACACAATTCCCCCCTTGTTTACTTGAGTCCCCCAGCCCACCTTGTCTGAATCATTTTCCCACATCAAGACAACCGTCTGTTTCCCGTCTTCCGGCTTGACGGCTCCGGCTGAGAGGCTGACCTGGATGAATAATGCATGGGGGTTAATGAGGAAACAGATGAGTCTTCGCCAGGGAAGGAGGAGGAGGTCGGATGGCGAGGCCGGCACGGGGTTTGTGTGTGTGTGTGTGTGTGTGTGTGTCTCGGAGAAGCAAAACTCCGTGAAATGGGCCATGCACTGGTCGTCCTCGACTTATGACCAGAATCGAGCCAGGAACGACCACTGTTAAATGGGATCATCGCACGACCAATAAAATTTTAGGACTTTTTTTTTCACCCGGTGGCCGTTAAGCAAATCATCGTGGTTATTAAGCGAATCTTGGGTTCTTGAACCAAGCCCGTTGTATGCAATGAGTCTTTTTGACCGTAAAGAAGCGAACGCCGACGTCCCTCAAAAAAACCCCAAACAAAACGTCCTTGACTTACAACCGTTCATTTAGTAACCGTTCAAAGTGACAAAGGCGCTGAAAAAAAGTGACTTCATATGACCGTTTGGTCATGCTTACAACCGTTGCAGCATCCCCCGTGGTCACATGATCAAAATTCAGACGCTTGGCGACTGGTTCGTATTTACGGCGGTCGTAGGGTGATCCACTTTGGCGACCTTCTGAGAGGCAAATTCAACGGGGGAGCCGGATTCGCTTAACAACCCGTGTTACTAAGTTAACAACTGCAAGGATTCGCTTAGCCATTGTGGCAAGGAAGGCCGTCAAAATGGGGGCAAAACTCACTTCATAAATGTCTCATTGAACAACAGAAATTGTTGGGCTCCGTTGTGGTCGTAAGTCAAAGACTACCTGTAATCATGGGCTGGTTGCTAAGTGCCCAAAGTGCAGACTTGTGACTGTGCTGGGGGCGAGGGGGCGTCAGATCTTTGAATCCAGTTATATAAGTACCTGTTTTGGGGTCACACCCACTTCTAGCACTGATGATGTTACTTAGTTGGATAATGAGATGTCTTCAAGAAGTTCAGAGTGCACCAAGGACCCACACTCCTCCTTCTCCCCACAAACCCCACCCCCTTCTAGCACTGATGATATTACCTAGTTGGGTCAAAAAAAGCCCCCATCTGCAAGCAAACCAGGGGTGAAATGTTCTTGATTCAGACCGGATTGCCCGATCCGGTAGCGATAGAGACGGGTGGTTCGGAGAACCGGTAGCAAAAATCCCTTTTTAAAAGCATTTTTTTCTACAACCTCTTTGACTGAAAAAAATGCTTTTAAAAGTAAAAAAAAAAAAAGACTGATGATCGCGCGGCTCAGCTGGGATCATCAGGGGCTTTTAAAAGCAGTTTTTCTACAACCTCTTTGGCCGAGGTTATAGAAAAAGTGTTTTTAAAAGGAAAAAAAAAAGCCTCTGCCGATCAGGCAAGTCAGCTGGGATCGTCAGAGGCTTTAAAAAAAGAGAGAGAGTCTCTGCTGATCAGGCAAGTCAGCTGGGATCATCAGAGGCTTTAAAAAAAAAGAGAGAGCCTCTGCTGATCAGGCAAGTCGGCTGGGATCGTCAGAGGCTTTAAAATGCGACCGCGCGGGGGATTATGGGAGCGATGGGGTGCTCCCATGTGACACCTCTCCTGCGTGAGCTGCATTGGCTTCCAGTGGTCTTCCGGGTGCACTTCAAGGTATTGGTTACCACCTTTAAAACGCTCCATGGCATAGAACCTGGGTATTTGCGGGACCGCCTTCTGCCGCCGATAGCCTCCCACCGACCAGTACGCGCCCACAGAGAGGGACTCCTCAGGGTGCCGTCAGCCAGGCAGTGTCGGCTGGCGACCCCCAGTGGGAGGGCCTTCTCTATGGCAGCTCCTGCCCTCTGGAACGATTTGCCCCCGGAGATACGAAGGATATCGGATCTCCGGGTTTTTCGCCAAGCCCTAAAAACTTTTCTTTTCCATCAAGCAGGGCTGGCGTGAACCCCCCCCCCCTTTTTAAAGTCTTTTTTAGCTTTTAAATTGTCAAATGGGTTTTAGTTTTCAATGTTTTAAATTTTTGGGCCACAGTTATTTAATTCTTTTAATAATTTTAAATTTTGTATTGATATGTGTTTTAGTTCTGGCTGTGCACCGCCCTGAGTCCACTAGGAGAAGGGTGGGATATAAATTGAATAAAATAAATAAATAAATAACTTTTTTTTTTAAAAAAGCCTCTGCTGATCAGGCAAATCAGAGGCTTTAAAAGCATTTTTTTTTACAACCTCTTCAGCCAAAGAGGTTGTAGAAAAAATGGTTTTAAAAATAATAATAATAATAAAAAAGTTGGCCACGCCCACTCAGTCATATTAAACCCCCCTCCACCAAGCCACAGAACCGGTAGTAACAAATTTTACATTTCACCACTGACACAAACCATCAAGCTCCCAAAAAGCACCAAGGCCCCCACGGTTCAACCCTGAGCTACCAATATTCTCTTTTATTGGGGCTGAACCTTCCTCCTCGTCTTTCTTGGAAACCCCAGTGTCCCCTGGAACCCTTCTCAAGGATATTTTTCCCCTTCTAAATCTTTTTTTTTTTAATTTATTTGATTTATATGCTGCCCTTCTCCGGAGACTCAGGGCGGCTTACAATGGGTTAAGCAATAGCCTTCATACTTTTTGTATATTTATACAAAGTCAGCTTATTGCCCCCACAAACTGGGTCCTCATTTTACCTACCTTAGAAAGGATGGAAGGCTGAGTCAACCTTGAGCCTGGTGAGATTTGAACTTGCAGTAATTGCAGGCAGCTGGTGTTAATAACGGTGCTTTAGTCTGCTGCGCTACCAGGGCTCTAAATCTTTGCCTTTTGAAGGTCGCCTTGGATTTTTTCCTACCCCCCCAGGATTCTGGATGAAAATACCTCCTTGGCAGACCAAAATACCTGGCCTGTCTCAATTAAGCAGGTTGTCAATTTGACCTCCGCCTGACGGACAGCGATAGCATCTCCCGCCTGGCATTCGGGCTACATTGCTCATTAAATCCTCGGGGTCCCCCGTGTTAAAAGATCCGCAGCTATCTCTGAAATAGGAATAGCGATATGCCGAGAGAGAGACCCGAACAAGGCCTATTAGCGAAAAGAGGAAACGTCTGGTGTCTACTTTCTTACGTGGGTACGACAATTGTGGGAACTTCGGTATCCATCACGGGGCGCTGGAGGCAAAAACCTCTCCATTTCCAGCTCCGAGAGCGAGGGTCCTTACGGAAGCCAAACTGTTCAACAGGGATTATTTTTCTTCGACTTGTTGGCTCTGCAAACTTGGCTCCACACCAGGGGTGAAATCCAGCAGGTTCTAACAGGTTTTGGAGAACCGGTAGCGGAAATTTTGAGTAGTTCGGAGAACCGGCAAATACCACCTCCAGCTGGTCCCAGGAGTGGGGTGGGAATGGAGATTTTGCAATATCCTTCCCCTGCCACGCCCACCAAGCCACGCCCACAGAACCAGTAGGGGAAAATTTTGGATTTCACCCCTGCTGCAAACGTCAGGTTTTCAAAACCGAGCGGCGCTTAAATTATGGGACGGCTGAACAGAGTTGGAAGGGACCTTGTAAGGTCATCTAGTCCAACCCCCTTCCCCAAGTAGGAGCCCCTACACCATATCTGACAAATTGGCACTCCAGGCTCTTCTTGAAAGCCTCCAAGGGATGAAGCTCTCACAACTTCTGGTGGCAAACTGTTCCACTGGTTAATTGTCCTCACTGTTTCTCCTTAATTCCAGGTTGCTTCTCTCCTTGATTCACTTCCATCCATGGTTTCTTGTAGTCAGATTAACAGTGTTGGAAGGGACCTTGTAGGCCATCTAGTCAAACTCCAAGCAGGAGACCCTACACCATTTCTGACAGATGGCAGTCTAGTCTCTTCTTGAAAGTCTCGAGTGATGAAGCTCCCACAACTTCTGAAGGCAACTTTTGTTCCATGGGTTGATTGTTCTCATTGTCAGAAAATTCTTCCTTATTTCTAGGTTGAATCTCTTCTTGATCAGTTTCCATCCATTATTCCTTGTCTGGCCTTCAGGTGCTTTGGAAAATAGCTTGACTCCCTCTTCTTTGGGGCAACCCCTGAGATATTGGAAGACCTCTATCATGTCTCCCCTGGTCCTTCTCTTCACTAGACTAGCCATGCCCAGTTCCTGCAATCGTTCATCGTACATTTTAGCCTCCAGTCCCCTCATCATCTTTCTTGCTCTTCTCTGCACTCTTTCCAGAGTTTCAACATCTTTTTTACAGGGTGGTGACCAAAACTGGACGCAGTATTCTAGGTGTGGTCTTACTAAGGCTTTATAGAGTGGTATTAGTACCACTCTATAAAGCCTTATACCACTTGATCTTGATTGTATCCCTCTGTTAATGCAATTTAGGGTTGTATTAACTTTTTTGGTTGCCGCCGCACACAGCTGTCTCATATTTAGCTGGTTGTCCACTAAGACTCCAAGATCCCTCTTACAGTCACTACTATTATGCCTGATTTCACCCAGTCTATATGTGTACTTTTGGTTTTTCTTGCCTAAGTGTATGTTGTGGCCCGCCAGCGGCCTGCACGGATTGTGGCTGATCCCGACGATGAGGAGTTGCTGATGTGGTGTTGCTCCAGCAGCCTGTGCAGCCAGCGCTCGAGTCGGACAGTGAGGAGGCTGAAGAGGATGTGTTGCCAGAGGCAGAGTCTCAGCCAGGGCCTTCAGAACCTCCAGAGGCTCCTTCAAGTGAAGAGAGTGAAGTGGAGGAGCCTCTCCTCAATGCTCGAGCACGCAGGGCTGCCAAAAGGCAGGAGTGGCTACTCAGGAGGAGGAGGTCTACTCGAGAGTAAGGCTTGGGGCTAATTGGCCACTCCCTTCGCCTATTTAAGTTCGCACACAGCTGGCAAATGTGGCTGGAAACAACGTTTGGTCCTACGCAGAGCATTTTGAGAGTGAGTTTTTTTGTTACAACTTGGTTTCTGGGCGGATTGCCAACCCTTGTCGGACTTTGTTTAATCTCTGTAATTCATAACAGGTTGATAAGGACATTTGTGGTTAAAGCCTGCATTTGGAAAAGGGTCTGTTTATATTAAAAGGAGTTTTTGGAGCTGTGTGTGTGTGCTGCACTTCTTGGGACCTGTAGCAGAACAGTGTAAGACTTTACTTTTCTCTACATTGAATTTCATTTTGTTAGATAGGGACTTTGATGGAGGACGTAGAAAAGTAGGAGGGAGGGGGGAAATGGGAAGGGAGACCCCGCTTGATATATTGCAATGGAAATCCGGATCCCTATTGTGGTCGTAAGTTGAGGACTACCTTTAGATAAGGAGTGGAGAGATTTGGGTTCTAGTCTCTCCGCAATCCCAGAGGCTCATTGGCTGAATCTGGGCCCGTCCCTCATTCCCAGAGCCAATTAGGTATATAGGTAGCCTTTGACTTACAACCATTTGTTCAGTGACGCTTTGATGGTGCAACGGCACTGAAAAAAGGGACTTGTGACCAGTCCTCGGGCTTATGAGCCAAGATGGCACAATGGTTAGAATGCAGTACTGCAGGCAGACTCTGCCCACTGCCAGTGGTTCGATCCTGATTGGCTCAAATTTGACTCGCCCTTCCATCCTTCTGAGGTCAGTAAAATGAGGATTCAAGTGGTTGGGGGCAAGAGGCTGACTCTGTAAACCACTTGTTTAGTGGGAAGAGAGGAAGGAAGGAAGGGGGGGGAGGGAGGGAGGGAAGGAAGGAGGGAAGGAAGGAATTGTATTGCAGGCTGACTTTGCCCGCTGCCAGGAGACTGTGAGTTCTAGTTCTGTCTTAGGCATGAAAACCAGTTGGATGACTTTGGAGATTTTATTTTATTTATTTATTTATTTATTTAATTTGTATACCGCCCTTCTCCCAGAGGGGACTCAGGGCGGTGAACAGCCAAAATTAAAAAACATAAAAATACAAAAGTTAAGATAATTGATAATTGATAATTGATAATTGATACTGAATTATAGACCAGGAGATAGTGAGTTATAGTCCCAGTTTAGGCATGAAAGCTGACAGGGCAGGTTCTGACAAGTTCTGGAAAACCGGTAGCGGAAATTTTGAGCAGTTTGGAGAACTGGCAAATGCCACCTCTGGCTGGCCCCAGACTGGGGTGGAAATGGAGATTTTGCAATATCCTTCCCCCCAGGAGTGGGGAGGGAAAGGAGATTTTGCAGTATCCTTCCCCTGCCACGCCCACTAAGCCACACCCACCAAGCCATGCCACGCCCACCAAGCCATGCCCACAGAACCGGTAGTAAAAAATTTTGAAACCTACCACTGGTGCAAATGTCTATTTTGGGGGGCCAGTTTAAAAGTCTCCCCACTTTATCGCACTGGGGAACATGTTCAGATTTAAAAATGAGCCAGCTAGAAAAGTTACATACAATGACGGAGACAATATCGGAACTACCATAGCAATAAAACGGCACTTCCAACAGTGTTCAGAAATACATTGGCAAAATTTAAAAGTTTTCGCTCTTCTTATCAATGCTGGAAATACCCATTATTTCAAATGAGCTTAAAACGCTCCGTGGGCCAGATTTTATGCCTTCTCGTTCTCTCTCTCTCTCTCTCTCTTTCTCTGTCTCTGCTGTCTTTTAATCATTAATGGTATTCAAGGATTAGGAAAATGTCTATTACGGTGAATAATTTGTAGCTGGAGTTCTTTTCTTTCTAAAAATTTCATTGTTCGCGCTGAAAAGGGGGGAGCTGGAAAGGAATGATCTGTGGAAAAGCAGAATTCAAACAAAGCCGAACGGGACCGTATCTTACCTTGCAAACTTCAAAATATGGAAAATTGGCAGAGAGCGCTGTGTGCTATCGATGCCGTTCCTCCTTCCTGCTGATGGCCAGAAGAATAGTGTGAGGACATCACTCAGTCCATTTTCTCTACCTTGAATGACTCACCTGTTGCTCGCTAGCTCAATAATAGTAACTGTGAGAGGGAGTTTGCAGTCCTAGTTAGTGGTGAAATGTAAAATTTGTTACGACCGGTTCTGTGGGTGTGGCTTGGGGTGGTGGTGGTAATGTGACTAGGTGGGCGTGGCCAACTTTTTTTTAAAAAAAACTTTTAAAAGCATTTTTTCTACAACCTCTTCAGCCGAACCGGTTTGGACCGGTTTGCAAGAACCGGTAGTAAAACTTGTGGGAAGCCCCGCCCCCTGCCCCGGATGTTGTCATCAGCGATCTGCACATGCGCAGAAGCAAGGCGCGTGCACGAGCGTAGCGAGCATGCACGCACTATCCTGTTGCAAACTGGTGGCAAAGGTAAGTAGAACCCACTCCTGGTATGTATGTTCCAGCATAACTCTGGAATGCCTTGAGCAATTTCAACCAAACTTGGTACCCAGATGACTTACTCTCTGGAAAGAAATACTGTGGCGGGAGGAAGATACCTCTAACACCCCTTGGGGTGGGGGAATGTTTGTATGTCTATGTGTGTGTGTTCCAGCATAACTCTGGAACGCCTGGGCCGCTGAAATGAAAAGGAATGAATTATATCTATAGTGTCAAATCACAGTACTTTTGACAGTGATAGTGTGCATTTTGGATTCAAGTTCTGTTAAGATACAGCCTGTTGTGCCTTAAAATGGCTTCTACTGTACAGCACAGTGGAGTTGCCATGGTAATGGCTTCACAGTACTCCACAAGGGGGCTCCCTCTGATAAGGGGGATTGGTTCTTAAACAAACAAACAAACAAACAAACAAACAAACAAACACCCTAGGCCCTCAGCTTCAAGCAAAGAGGGCAAGTTGTCAGGGGAGGTGCCTGCTAATGCAGATTTATTTAATTTTATTTTTATTTATTAAATTTGTATACCGCCCTTCTCCCGAAGGACTCAGAGCAGTGAACAGCCAAATAAAATATATATAATACAAATGCTAAAGAACCATTAAAATACAATTAAATAATTGGCCCGGAAAACAAAATTTAAAACACCCCAAATTCATAAGACAAATTTAAAATTTAGAAATTTTTTAAAAAAGTTTAAAAGAGAGGTTAGATAATCACCTCAAAGGCAGGATTGGGATAAATAAATACCCGGGCAACATCGGGTTATCAGATAGTTTCCTATATAATATAGAGAGAATCCTCTACTTACAACCATTCGTTTAGTGACCGTTGGAAATTATAGCAGCACTGAAAAAAAAGGACTTATGATTGGCTTTCCACACAACCGTTGCAGCCTCCCCGTTGGTCACACAATCAAAATTCAGACACGTGGCAACTGACTCATCTTTATGATAATCGCAGTATCCTGGGGTCACGTGATCCCCTTTTACGACCTTCCGACAAGCAAAATCAGCGGGCAAGCCGAATTCGCTTAACAACCATGTCATTAACTCAACAACTGCATTGATTCGCTTAACAGTGGTGGCGAGAAAGGTCGCAAAAGGAGGGCAATTCTTGCCAAACAGCTTTTTTTTTTTTTTAAGCTTAGCAACAGAAATTTTGGGCTCAGTTGTGGTCGTAAATCAAGGACTGCCTGTAATGAGGATTTTTCCTGCGAAAGAAGATGGAAAAAATTGCACGCAGGCCTTTTAGCAAAAAAATCAAATCAAAACGATGTTACTAAACAGAATAATACTTTTGATGAAAGAAACTCTCTTGCTTAGAATGGAAATAGCACTTAGACTTATATATCACTTTATAGTGCTTTTACAACCCTCTCTAAGCAGTTTACAGAGTGAGCCTCTTGCCCCCCAACAATCTGGGTCCTCATTTTGCCGATCTCAGAAGGATGGAAGGATAAGTCAACCCTGAGCCCGTCAGGATCGAACTGATGGCAGTGAGTAGAGTCACCATGAAATACTGCATTCTCACCACGGTGCCATCACGGTCCTTCCTTCCTTCCTTCCTTCCTTCCTTCCTTCCTTCCTTCCTTCCTTCCCTCCCTCCCTCCCTCCCTCCCTCCCTCCCTCCCTCCCTCCCTCTCTCCCTCCCTTCCCACTTAGCACTTAGACTTATAGCCCTCTCTAAGTGTTTTATAGAGTCAGCCTGTTGCCCCCAACAAACGGGGTCCTCATTTTATCCACCTCGGAAGGATGGAAGGCTGAGTCAACCCTGAGCCTGGTGAGAATTGAACTGCCAAATTGCAGGCAGCCGGCAGGCAACAGAAGTAGCCTACAGTACCGCACTGTAACCACTGCACCACCAAAGCTCTTTGGTTTATTCTGCTTTAATTCAGGGGTGAAATCCAGCAGGTTCTGACAGGTTCTGGAGAACCGGTAGCGAAAATTTTGAGCAGTTCGGAGAACCAGCAAATACCACCTCTGGCTGGCCCCAGAGTGGGGGTGGGAATGGAGATTTTGCAATATCCTTCCCCCAGGAACGGGGAGGGAATGGGGATTTTGCAGTATCCTCAGAGGTGGGTTTCCGCAGGTTCTGAGCAGTTCTGGAGAACTGGTAGTGGAAATTTTTAGTTCGGAGAACTGGTAGTAAAAATTCTGACTGGCCCCGCCCCCATCTATTCTCTGCCTCCCAAGCCCCAGTTGATTGGGAGGGAATGGAGATTTTACAGTATCCTTCCCCTGGAGTGGGGTGGGAATGGAGATTTTACAGTATCCTTCCCCTGCCACGCCCACCAAGCCATGCCACGCCCACCAAACCACGTCCACAGAACCGGTAGTAAAAAATTTTGAAACCCACCACCGAGTATCCTTCTCCTACCACGCCCACCAAGCCACACCCACCAAGCCACGCCACGCCCACCAAGCCACTCCCACAGAACCGGTAGTAAAAAAAATTGGATTTCATCACTGGTTTAATTGTAGTCGTACATCGAGGACTATCTGTGTTCAATTTTTCCACGGGATCTAGTCGGTTCCAGGAAAAAAAAAAAATCTAAGGTGATTTTTCTTGGTGCTCCCAAAATTAACAACAACAACAACAAAAGACTGCCCTTAGTTTAGGATTATAATTGTATTATATCCTAACACAAGGTGTAAATTGCATTGGGTTAAAGAATTACAACCTTCTTGGCTTTGGCCCAAAACTTCACACCTGTTCTCCGAAACGCTGCTGTTCTCAGTATAATTGACTAATTAAACTGCTAATTGAAGTTGGTAGGGAATTATAATTCTAGGATGCAATTAAGGTTGAGGGCCAGGAGACCATCAGGGCAGGAGGCTTGTGGTCCAGGGCGCGAAACAACTTAGTAATCAAAATATAATGACAAACAACAGAGAAAGGAAGACCTTTTTCCAATATGGTAAGCCTCTCTCCCAGGGATAGCATCTCCGATTCCACGCTTTCCTGTTCTCTCTTTCAGACGGAAGGATTCCCTCCCATGGATCTACAGTTAAAACAGAGGAACATACGACACAGAATCGTACGAGTGGAAAGAAGGGACCTTGGAGGTCATCTAGTCCAACCCTTTGTTCGAGCAGGGGACTCTGGTCTATACCTATGCTGCACAAATGGCTGTCCAGTCTCTGGATGGGGAGGAACAAGCTCAGACTCAACCCTTCCAAGACCGAGTGGCTGTGGTTCCCGGCATCCCGGTATAGTCAGCTGGTTCCATTGCTGACTATTGGGGGGTGAGATTCTGGTCCTCTCAGAGAGGGTGTGCAATTTGGTCTGTTCTCCTGGATGCACGGCTGTCTTTGGAAGATCATATGACGGCCGTGGCCAGGGGAGCTTTTTATCAGGTTCGCCAGTTGCGTCCCTTTCTGGACAGGATGCCCTGCGCACGGTCATTCATGCCCTCGTCACGTCACGTCTAGACTACTGTAACACTCTCTACATTGGGCTCCCCTTGAAAAGCACTCAGAGGTTCCAACTGGTCCAGAATGCGGCTGCACGGGTGGTTATGGGTACGACTCACCGCACCCACGTAACACCCCTCCTGCACGAGCTGCACTGGCTCCCGGTGGTCTTCCAGGTGCGATTCAAGGTGTTGGTTACCACCTTTAAAGCGCTCCATGGCTTAGGACCGGGGTATTTATGAGACCGCCTTCTGCCACCAACAGCCTTCCACCGGCCAATATGCTCCCACAGAGAGGGGCTCCTCAGGGTACCGTCAGCCAAACAGTGCCAACTGGCGACACCCAGGAGGAGGTCCCAGTGGTGGGTTCCTCCTGGTTCGGTCCGGTTCGGCTGAGCCGGTAGCGGTGACAATATGACGTCACCGAACCGGTTCTCCCCCCCGCCCTCCCCCCCAAGTTATTCTTACTTTTTATTTGGCCCCACCCCCAATCTATTGCTGCCTCCTGAGTCCCAGCTGATGACTAGAGGGAAAAAAAACTGTTTAAACTCTTGCCGCGGGGCTTCAAAGGGCTGATCAGTGTTAAAAGCAAACAAATGAGTTGGGTCGTAACTGCGAGGACTGGTCGTAAGTGCAAGGACCTTCCAGAAATGACTCTGACTAGCTAGCCAGCCCACCTAGTCACATGACCTCCAAGCCACACCCACAAAATAAGCCGTGCCCACAGAACCGGTAGTAAAAAAAATTAGAACCCACCCCTGGAAGGGCCTTTTCAGTGGGGGCACCAGCCCTCTGGAATGAGCTGCCCCTAGAAGTCCATTTTAGCCCCGAACTGCGTACCTTTTGCTGCGCCTTGAAGATCCTTCTGTTCCAGCAAGCCGGGCTGGCCTAATATGAATTTTTAAAATGGGTGTATGTGTGTTTTAATTTGTGGGCCAAATTGTTATATATTCGATTTTAATTGGTTTTAAATTTTGTATATCTATGTGTTTTAATACGGCTGTACACCGCCCTGAGTCCTCCAGGAGACGGGCGGTATAGAAATCTAATAAACTCTAAACTCTAAACACTCTTCTTACAGACCTCCAGTGATGGAGCCTCCACAACATCTGGAGGCAAACATCATCAGTGCCCAGAGGGAGAGGGGTTTGCGGAAGGAGGAGGAGGAGGAGGAAGAGAAAGAAGTGGATTGTGAGGTTCTTGGTGCTCTCTGGGCTTGGTGGTTTTTTTGTAGACGTTTCATGACCCAACTAGGTAACATCAGCAGTGCTAGGAGGGAGAGGGGTTTGCAAGGAGGATGAGGAGGAGGAAGAGGAGGAAAATGGTTGTGGGGTCCTTGGTGCTCTCTGAGCTTGGTATTTTTGCAGATGTTTATTGGCCCATATAGGTAACGTCATCAGTGCAGAAGGGATTGGGAAAGAAACTGGAGGAGGAGGAGAACTGTGAAGTCCTTGGTACTCCCTGAGCTTGGTTGTTTGCTTGCAGATATTTTATTATCCAATTTGGTAACCTCATCCATTCCCCACACTGGTAGGACAAGCTACTGTATCTAAACTGGGAGAAAGCCCGACACTCCCTTCTAGCACTGATGATGTTACCTAGTTGGGTAATGAAACGTCTGCAAGCGAACCACCCAGCTCAGAGAGCCTCAAGGAACCCCCCCCTCTCTTTCCTGTTTCAAGCCCCAATCCTTTCGTTTCCCAAACGTTGCCGGTTTTCCTTAGTTGTCGCTGAGGGGATGTTCTCTCCCTCCTTCGCGGTGCTCAGACACATCTCAGCTAGCTTCACACCACAGCAATTTCCAAATGGGCCTCCTTCACATCTGGAGAGACACTTGAATAAGTCGAAGAAACCAGCCTGGAGCAAAAACACAGTTTCCAAGAAAGGACGTACTGAATAATACAGATGTTATTTGGTGTGTGGATTTAATAGAAAAATATTTCAGTCTATCGTGGATACTTTTTCATGAGAGACATAAAAGGTTTATATATATATATATATATATATATATATATATATATATATATATATATATATATATATATATATATATATATATATATATATATATATTTTTCTTACTTCTTCGTAGGGATTGTGTGTGTTTTTCTTTTAACCAGGTATATATATATACCTCTTCCTTTTTCATTCACAATCTGTCTTCCTTCTGCAAACGTCCTCGACTTACAGCCATGATTGAGCCCAACATTTCGGTTGCTCGGCGAGACAGTTATTGAGTTTTGCCCCATTTTACAACCTTTCTTGCCACAGTTGTTAAGTGAATCGCCGCAGTTGCTAAATTAGTCAAAACTGGGGTGAAGTGAATCTGGCTTTCCCCATTGACTTTGCTTGTCAGAAGGTGTTGTGGTCCGCCAGCAGCCTGCAGAGCAGGCAGCGGAGTCGGACAGTGAAGAGGCTGGGGAGGAACATGGGCCAGTCCTGGAGGCTGGGGAAGGCCCAGACGAGGGCTCTGAGATGGGGCCAGGGCCATCTGGGACTTTGGAGCCTCCAGAGTGGGACAGCAGAAAGGCAGAGGAACAGGAGGAGCCTGTTCCTAGTGCACATATGAGAAGAGCTGCCAGAAGGCAAGAGCAACTAAAGCAAAAGGGACAGCTCAGGAGTAAGGCCAGGAGATGATTGGCCCCCTCCCATAAGGCTTAAAAGAGAAACAAAGGCACTTGGGCCTTTTTGCAGGAAAGCAACGTTGCTAACTCTGTTTCCAGTTGGCATCTCGTTTGTTTCTGAACTCCGTGGGGCTTTGCCAAGTAAGGCCTTTGGCAGGGTGTCAAAGAAGATAAAGGTTGGTGATTATCCCGAAGGACTTCTTCCGAAGGACTTGTTTTGCAGCTAATTGGGACTCAGCTGGGAATGAACGTAATTCTCAGCTGTTACAATAAAATAGGTTTTTTTTTGGGACTAATTGTGTCTTGTAATGACTCAGTAAGCCTAGGTCACAACAGAAGGTCGCCAAAGAGGATCATGTGACCCCAGGACACCACAACCGTCATAATCAGTGCCAAGCACTGATGCCAAGCATGAATCAGTTGCCAAGCATTTTAATCAGTGGAACAACTCGCCTCCAGAAGTTGTGAATGGTCCAACACTGGAAGTTTTTAAGAAGAGATTGGACAACCATTTGTCTGAAGTGGTGTAGGGTTTCCTGCCTAAGCAGGGGGTTGGACTAGAAGACCTCCAAGGTCCCTTCCAATTCTGTGATTCTATTCTATTCCATCTGAATTTTGATCACGTGATGCTGCAATGGTCGTAAACAGGGATGAAATCCAGCAGGTTCTGACAGGTTCTGGAGAACCGGTAGCAGAAATTTTGAGTAGTTTGGAGAACCGGCAAATACCATGTCTGGCTGGCCCTAAAGTGGGATGAGAATGGAGATCTTGCAATATCTTTCCCACAGGAGTGGAGAGGGAATGAAGATTTTGCAGTATCCTTCCCCTGCCATGCCCACCAAGCCACACCACACCCACCAAGCCACGCCCCACCGAACTGGTAGTAAAAAAACTTTGAATTTCACCCCTGGTCATAAGTGTGGAAAAAGGTCATAAGATGTGTGATGACCACCCACCCCTGATGCTTCCCCAAATGCCTCTCCCGATGGTAGTTTGGAGGAGGATGAGCCAGCAGCCAAGAGCTGTGAACCAGAAATGGAGGGCCTGATCCCAGGGGAGCAACCAGATGAACAGCCGGCTGAGCCACAGATAGGAGAGGCACAGGTGCAGCCGGGAAGCCCAGAGGTTTCGGGTGTAGAGGGCCCACAGTTGCAGCTGTCAATGGAGATCAAGAAAAACTATCTCTTCCTCTGGATCGGAGAGCCTGTAGGGCTGAGAGGAGGCAGGCACGAAGGAGGTCAGCCAGGCTATTTGCAAGGAGGCAGACGCGCCTTTCTTGATGAGCTGCATCAGGAAGCAGTTATGTAGCTTAGCAAGGGGAGCAAAATGATGCTGGTGTCCGTTTCGAAACTGGCTGAGTGTTCCTGCCTTGAATCTTAGACAGTGGTGGGATTCAGCCAGTTCGCACTGATTTGGGCGAACTGGTTGTTAAATTACTCCCCACCCCCAGCAGGGGTGAAATGTAAAATTTGTTACTACCGGTTCTGTGGGCGTGGCTTGGTGGTGGTGGATAATGTGACTGGGTGGGCGTGGCCAACTTTTTTTTTAAAAAAACTTTTCAAAGCATTTTTTTTCTAATGCTTTGAAAAGCCTCTGCCGATCAGGCAACTCAGCTGGGATCGTCAGAGACTTTTCAAAGCATTTTTTTTTTAACCACCTCTTCGGCCAAGAGGTTGCAGAAAAAAATGCTTTGAAAAGCCTCTGAGGATCTCAGCTGAGCCGCGCGATCATCAGAGGCTTTTTTTAAAAAACTTTTAAAAGCATTTTTTTGTTGGAAGAGGTTGTAGAAAAAAATGCTTTTAAAAGTTAAAAAAAAAGTCTCTGATGATCATGCGGCTCAGCTGGGCATGGGGGGAGAGGGTGCGGGGGTGCACGGATTTTTGCTACCGGTTCTCCGAACCACCCACGGCGATCCGGTCCGAACCGGGAGCATTTCACCCCTGCCCCCCAGGCTATCAAAGTGGGTCTTGGGCGGTGTGCTGCAATGGAGAAACGGGCAACAGAGGCTGCTTTCCCTCTTTCTTCTCCCTGCTCCTCCTCCTCCCCTCGTGCCGGCTGCTCTGTTGCCCGTTTCTCCATTGCAGCACAGCGCCCAGGATCCACTTTAATGGGTGTGTGTGTTAATTTAACAACTGGTTCACCCAGAGTCAGGTGAACTGCTGGTTAAATTATTTGAATCCCACCACTAATCTCAGATTGTGTTGTTGCCCACCAGCAGCCTGTGTGGATTGTGGCTGATCCCGATGAGGAGGAGGCTGGTGTGGTGTCGTGTCAGCAGCCTGTGCAGCCGGCGCTCGAGTCGGACAGCGAGGAGGCTGAAGAGGATGTGATGCCAGAGGCAGAGACTCAGACAAGGCCTTCAGAACCTCCAGAGGCTCCTTCAAGTGAAGAGAGTGAAGTGGAGGAGCCTCTTCTCAGTGCTTGAGCACGCAGGGCTGCCAAAAGGCAGGAGTGGCTACTCAGGAGGAGGTCTCCTCCAGAGTAAGGCTTGGAGCTAATTGGCCACTCCCTTCGCCTATTTAAGTTTGCACACAGCTGGCAAATGTGGCTGGAAACAACGTTTGGTCCTACTCAGAGCATTTTGAGAGTGAGTTTTTTTGTTACAACTTGGTTTCTGGGCGGATTGCCAACCCTTGTCGGACTTTGTTTAATCTCTGTAATTCATAGCAGGCTGATAAGGACATTTGTGGTTAAAGCCTGCATTTTGAAAGGGGTCTGTTCGTATTAAACGGAGTTTTTGGAGCTGTGTGTGTGTGTGTGTGTGTGTGCTGCACTTCTTGGGACCCGTAGCTGGGGCAGAACAGATTGTCTTTTCAACTGCGGCCTTGCTTTGCTTAGAGGGTCTAGTTGGGCTTCTTTTCAGTAGCCTGTGGAACTCATTGAGGTGGAAATGGTGCCAGCACAAGGGACTGCTGGGGAATACTAATTCGGGTTTGGAAGCCTTAATAAAGACTCCTAACACCGGTGGGTTGTGTGCGAATGTGAGTGGAACAGCACAATAACTTTCTTCCCTGCCGTTGTGACTTCAAACGCTTACAGGGAGTTTGACTAGAAGACCTCTAAGGTCTCTTCTAACTCTGTTACTTTGTTATTTGGTTGTTATTGTGTTACTTTTCTTTTGCTATTCTGTTACTCTGCGATTCTATCATTCTGTATTCTGTTAGTTTGCTATTTTGTTCTTCCGCTATTCTGTTATTCTGTTATTTTGTATTCTGCTGTTGTGTTATTCTGTATTTTGTTATTCTGCTATTCTGTATTCTGCTATTGTGTTATGCTATTCTGTTATTTTGTTATTCTGCTATTCTGAAAACCATCGGCATTGACAAACTCCCCATCAGTCAATTGCAAAAGGCAGCTTGACTTGCATCCAGCTTACATCCTGCGATGAGATTTTTAACACCATCAAACGTCCCCATCTGCTTATCCTAGGTCCTATCGAGTCCCCCCTCGATAGGTGGACAAAAATGCCAGATTCAGTCTGAACACCTGGCTGACTCTGCGACTAATTATCCTAACACACCTTCTTTCTTACATCTCTTTTTTCCAAAGAAATCACCCCGCCCCCCAAAAAAAGTGGGCATAAACCAAGATCTATTCCATCATGGCATATGCACCATGGCAGATTATGCTTCAGCAAGTGTCTTTATCTTTTGGTAAAGCAGCTGCTGTCGAAATTCGTGATGGGGTTGGGGTTTTTTTTTGACATCCTTATGAAGCGGCTTGATTGATCGTCACCCCAGGAGGCCATTCCCCCCTCGTGGTGCCAAGAATATAAGGGTAATGATCGTCCACGTGGAAAAAAAACAGGGCCTTGAAAAGACTATTGAGATGGTATCGTTGTGGCTGGCAGAGCATCCAATTTCCTGAAGCTCTGTTTGAATAATAAACTAAATAAGATAAGAGACTTGGTAAGCAGGTGTGCGGTAGTCTTTATAAACACCGTGGATCCGGATAGCCATGGCTCATTCTTTTTAACATTAAAAAAAAAAGAAAAAGAAAAAAGAGCTTGAAATAATTCAGCTTTTTGCCATCTAGCCAGAGTTGCAAAGCGTGCAGCTGGCCACCCATTAATAACTTAAAATGAAATAAAATCAGCAAGTCCTATAGAAGGTTAGTGAAAATTTGCATCTCAGAAATATTTGCAAAAGGCCCGGTTGGATCAGGAAAATGTGATGAACGAGCCGCGTGGTTTTCCTTCGTATCTGTTTTCTTCTTCCCCCCCCTCCCCTTTTAAAAGAAAAGTTGCCCCTCAATAGATATAATTTCCAGCACGCTTACGTTAAATGCAGATATTTTTGTGTGGATAGAAACGCTGCACAATTTGTACTGTAAGCCCCCCAGAGTCGCTTGATAGAGAGGGGTGGTATATAAATTTAATCAATTTAATAGCACGTCTTCTTCCTCCTAATTTCCCAAAAACAATCCTCTGAGGTGGGTTGGGTTGAAAGCGAGAGACTGGCCCAAAATCAACAGACGACTTTCAGGCCTAAAGTGGGACTAGAACTCACCTTCTCCTGGTGATTGGCCCAAAGTTTCCCAGCTATTTTTCATGGCTAAGACGGGACTAGAACTCATTGTCTCCTGGTGATTGGTCCAAAGTCATCCAGCGATCTTTCACAGCTAAAGTGAGACTAGAACTCACAGTCTCCTAGGATTGGTCCAAAGTCAGCCAGCTAGCTTTTATGGCTAAAGTGGCACTAGAACTCATTGCCTCCTGGTGATTGGTCCAAAGTCATCCAGCGATCTTTCACAGCTAAAGTGAGACTAGAACTCACAGTCTCCTAGGATTGGTCCAAAGTCAGCCAGCTAGCTTTTATGGCTAAAGTGGCACTAGAACTCATTGCCTCCTGAATTGAATTGAATCCAGGGAGGAGGATGAGTCAGAGCTGGGGCTGACAGAGGTCGAGGGGGTGGCCTCATTGGCTCCGGAGCAATGAGGGGAGGAGCAGGAAAAGCAGTCCTGGGCCCCTTGGACTTGAGACAGCTTGCCAGCAGGGAGGAATGGGAGCAGGACGACTAAGAGAGGGCAGGCAGTGAAAATGAATGATGGAGCTCAGGCGATGAGCATGGATCGCCCCCTCCTGATCCCTGAGCATGGAGAGTGGAGAGAAGGCAGGAACAGCACAGGCCGACTTGATGACTTGGGAGGAGAGCACCCCACCCTTCTTCACAAGGCACACTTGGGGACTGATACTCAAGGAGACGCCATTTGTCGGGAACAAGTGCTGAATTTGTGGAGTTTTGTGTGCCGTTGCTGTTGTGGCTCCGTCCTCTGAGCCTATCTTATCAGAGGAAGAAGGCTCCGAACATGAAGGAGAGGAGACAGCCAGGCCTCCTTCTTCAGGACCCTCCTCTCTGGCAATGCCTCAGGTGTCTCCCGAAGGAGAAGAGATTGGCCAGGAGCCAGGTGTTTCCGAGCCGTCGGATAGTGATGAAGAAACATTGTGGTTGGACCCACGCCAGCGTCAGAGAGACAAGCGGGCGCAGCAGAAAAGGAGGCGTGCCAGAGATTAAGCTGAGTCACTGGACCACACCCCACAGGCTATAAAAGGGAATGTGGTGGCCATTCGGACTCTGTGACGGACAAAGCTAATCTCTGGCGAGGCACTTTGCACCTTCGGACACAACACCTATTTGCTGTGGATTTAATTACAAACTGGACTATTCAAACTGTGTGTATTTTTGTCTGTGTTATCAGAGTAAAAGTTCTTGGCAGGCAGCCATGGAGTTGCTGCCAAGTTCCTTATCACTGACATTGAATATTTGAAAAGTTTATTTAACCCTTGGCTGGCTGGTTGGGTGTGTGCGTGGTACAGGGACAGAACAGTTGCCGACATCTGGAGTTTGCTGGACTTCTTGCCTTCTTCCTCGCTTCGTGGATTCCTTCACTTGTTCCCTTGCCTGGCTGGACTTCTTGCCTTGAAGCTGTTGTGCTAAAAGCATTTTGCTGGACTCCTCACAGCCAGAGGCTGCTGGAGGTGTATCTATGTGTGTGTGTGAATCCTTTGCTCCAGGACTTGCCATAAATGTGGGCGCATTTGAGGGGAAGTTGGAGCAATAAAGGATTTTTTTTTTTTAACTATTGGCTGACTGTGTTGCCTCCGTGCCTTGCCCCGGGTCCTCACAGCCACTTATCTTTCATGGCTAAGGTGGTGCTAGAACTCATTGTCTCCTGATGATTAACCCAAAGTCATCTAGAGATCTCTCACAGCCAAAGTGGGACTAGAACTCACAGTCTCCTGGTGATGGGCCAAAAGTCTTGCCTTCTGGTGCTTTGGAGAATAGCTGGACTCCCTCTTCTTTGTGGCAGCCCCTGAGATATTGGAACTGTGCTATTATGTCTCCCCTGGTCCTTCTTTTCATTAAACTAGACATACCCAGTTCCTGCAACCGTTCTTCATATGTTTTAGCCTCCAGTCCCCTAATCATCTTTGTTACTCTTTTCTGCACTCTTTCCAGAGTCTCAACATCTTTTTTACATCGTGACGACCAAAACTGGATGCCGAATTCCAAGTGTGGCCTTACCAAGGCATTATAAAGTGGTCTTAACACTTCACGTGATCTTGATTCTATCCCTCTGTTGATGCAGCCCAGAACTGTGTTGGTTTTTTTGGCAGCTGCTTCACACTTAAAGCAGTTCATTTAGTGACCGTTTGAAGTTACAACGGCACTGGAAAAAAATGACAGTTTTTCCACACTTATGGCCATTGCAGCATCCCCATGGTCACACGATCAAACTTCAGACCACTTGGTACCTGTCTCATATTTATGACGGTTGCCGTGTCCCGGGGTCACATGATCCCCCTTGGCGACCTTCTGACAAGCAAAGCCAATGGGGGAAGCCAGATTCACTTAACAACCTGTGTTAAGAACTTAACCCCTGCATCAGTGGTGGTATTGATTTACCTTTGCTACCGTTTTGCAAATGTGAGTGCGTGCGCATGCATGCTGTCAGCACTTCAAGCTGCATTTACTCTAGTGCTGACATAAGAAGGAGAAGAGGGGGCAGCTGGAAAGGGACGTTTGACTTTTCACCTACTTATTTTCCCTGGAGATAATATCCCCTAGGAGATGGGATGGGAGGGGGGAAATTCCTTTGAGCTGGAGCAGTAGATTAGGGGTAGAATGACTTGGAAGACGGCCAATGAGTGCAGGGGAGTGGGGAACGGAAAGGGAGGGTTTTGGGGCTGGAAGTCAGTGTTGGCTCGATGAGTCAGAGGTAGAATGTCGTGCTTAATAAATGGGAATTTTTCTTCAAAGACTTTGTTTGAAATGCAATTTATTTGAGACGACCTTGAAACCTGACACACGCTTTGCTTGCGCATGATACTTCTGCACTTGCACAGAACCTTCTGCGCACGAGCAGAGCATCAAAAACAGGACGTGATGATGTCTGGGCGGGTGGGCGGAGCCTCTCACAGCCACTGTTACCTATTCATCCAAACCGGATTAGAACCAGCTGAATACCACCAATGCCGTGCACCAGTGGTGAAATGCTTCCGGTTCGGACCGGTTCAACTGAACCGGTAGCGATGACGGCCGGTGGTTTGAAGAACCGGTAGCGATGGCAGCTCGAGGCTCCGCCCACCCACCTGGTCGGCGTTACTTCCTGGTTTTAAGGGTTTAAAGTGCAATGTGCAGAGGGTCGGTATGTGCATGTGACATGCACGCACGCACGAGTATAGTGAGCACGTGCACTTCTGAAGCGGTAGGGAAGGTAAGTCAATTTCACCCCTGCCCTGCACTGATTCACTTAAGAACTGTGGCAAGGAGGGTCATAAAATGGAGCAAAACTCACTTCACAATGTCTCGTTTACCAACAGAAATCCTGGGCTCAAATGTGGTTGAGGGCTACCTCTATTGCAAAAGCAAGCTGAGTATCTCCGGAGGATGGCCCTTCGGCGTGTCGATCGATTCGAGAAAGGAGAATTAAAAATGCCGACTGAACAAATTGATACTCTGAACTTTCCAAGTCGTGGCAACAAATTTCTCCCAGAACGGTTTTACGTGGGAATCAATGAGCAGCCTGTGAATTTTAAATGTAGAAACAGGAAGGAAGGAGAGCTCCATAGGAAAGCTGGGGTTCTTTCTTTTTGCCAGTGGTCCTCGATTTATGACCACCATCGAAGCCCGAAATTTCTGCTGCAAGACAGTTGTTCAGGGAGCTGCGTCCCGTTTTGTGACCTTTTTTGCCGCGGTTCTTAAGCGAATCGTTGCAGTGGGTTAAGCGAATCATGCGGTCATTCAGTGAATCCGACTTCGTTGATTTCATATAACTGTGGGGCAGTGCAATTGTCATAAATACATGCCAGCATGAAACATCTGTGGGGAAGCTACCCCCCTCCTTAGAAGAATGAAATATTTTGAGAAATATTAAAAAGGGGCAGGATAAAATATTTCCCCTAAAAGAGAAATAAAAATTCTTAAGGGAGACAGAAACTCAGAGCCCCAGCTCCCTCCCCCCAGCAGATATTTTGTGCCCATTGCTGGGCCAGCCTATCTACAAAACAAAAGACCTTCAGCTCCAGGATGAAGGGATTAAGACAGTGATGGCCAAACTTTTCCGGACCGAGTGCTCAAAGCACATACGTGAATGCAAAAATGCGCATGTGCGTGCCCAAACCCCCCAGATGCAATGTGCGCCCTGGGCCCCCCTGCAAGCGCCCTCCATTTATTTATTTATTTGTTTATTTGTTTGTTTGTTTGTTTGTTTACTTATTTAATTTATTTATTTTATTAGATTTTTAGACCGCCCTTCTCCCACTGGACTCAGCCAAGAATAAAAACATCACATACAAAATTTAAAATTTTAAAAAGAATTAAACAAATTTTTGCCCAATAAATTTAAAGCCTTGGTTGTACAGTGGTTTAATGCACCCTGTTATTAAACACCAGCTGTCTGCAATTACTGTAAGTTCGAATCTCTCCAAGGCTCAAGGTCGACTCAGCCTTCCATCCTTTCTAAGGTAGGTAAATTGAGGACCCAGTTTGTGGGGGCAATAAGCTGACTTTGTATAAAATATACAAAAGGATGAAGGCTATTGCTTAACGCATTGTAAGCCGCCCTGGAGTCTCCGGAGAAGGGCAGCATATAAATCAAATTAAAAAAAAAAAAAATCACCCCAACTAAAATCAATTAAACAATTAAAAATATCTAAGGGTGGGGGGTTTAAACCAGCCCGGCTTGATGAAATAAAAAAGTTTTAAGAGCCCGGCGAAAAGCACGGAGATCTTGTGTGCTTCCTGCATGTGCCCTGCGCATGCGCACACGCTCCCACACATGCCCCACCCCCACACATGTGCACGTGGGCCCCGCATGCACCCTGCACATCCGTGGCAGAGATCAGCTGGATAGCAGGAGACACACGCACATGCGCAGCAAAGCTGAACTGGGGCAACGGCTCGTGTGCGCACAGAGAGGGTGTTGCGTGCCACCTCTGGCACGCGTGCCATAGGTTCCCCATCACGGGATTAAGACATGACCCTTGCAGGACATAATAGGATTAACCCACTAAGCCACAGAGCTCACTTCATTGCACAATCTCCTAAGGACATTGCACCACCCGTCCAAACTTCAACCAAACGTAGCTCAGACAAACATGACCCCTACATGGCCCCATGTACAACAGCCAATAGAATACATATTCTTGCACAGGAAGCTCAAGTTCAAAGCCCAAGAGAAGGTATAAAAACCCCTCACTCTCAACTCCATGGGGTCAGCTGCCCCAGAATTACACGTGTTTGGTGGTTCTCCCTCATCAATAAACGGGCCCTTTTTCCAATCAGCCTCCAGCTTCCATTTTGTCTCCAGTGCCTTCTTTCCCTTTGGACCTGGACCTGGATATTTCTTCCAACACATCTGTTAGGTCAGTGTTTCACCCTTAGCAACGTTAAGATGTGTGGACGTCAGCTCCCAGAATTCCCCAGCAGCCATGCTGGCTGAGGAATTCTGGGAGTTGTAGTCCACAAGTCTTAAAAGTGGCCAAGTTTGGAGACCCCCTGGGCTAGAAGAAAGATGATCAAACAATTCACGGGGATGTCATTATCTCAGACTTGCTAATAAGCAAAGAATTTCTTATTAAGTTTCTGTAAAGCATCTTCCTGATATTAAGAACCCCATCAACAAAACCCCCTATGCAGTGTGGATTCAAATAATTTAACAACTGAGTCTCTGCTTTAAGGACTGGCTGGGTGGGCGTGGCCATGGTGGGTGTGGCCAGGGGGGTGTGACAGGCAGCACTCGGCCTCCTGCACCCCCCTGGGAGCAAAAACGGGGGGAGGGGGACATGCCGCCACCCTGTGCCCCATTTTGGGCCTAGTAGGCCTCCCTGCAGCCTCCTCAGAGCAAATACAGGCCACCCAAAAGGGGGGGTCCGCACTGCACCCCCCCTGTGCCCCATTTAGGACCTAGTAGGCCTCTTTGCACTTACCTGGGAGCCAAAATGGGGCACATGGGGACTTCTGGAAGGGGCGGGGAGCCAACAATTTAACAACTGGTTCAGCCAAAGTGGTGCGAAACCGGTTGAATCCCACCACTGCACCCTATGAATTGTCTTTCCTTGATTATGCACTGCTGTTGTGGCTTAAACCCTGGTCTGTTTCTGAACAGGAGAGCAGAAGAGGAAAAAGGGGCAGTTGGAAACTCAGTTTAAATTACAACTGGAGTATTTACTAATTTGGCTGGACAGAATACACAGCTGAGCATTGCTAGCTAAAAAAAAAAGCGTTACAAGCTAAGCATTAGCATAGCTCATTAGCTAAGCAAATTAAGCTTTAAACTAAGCCTAAGCTAAACTAAGCTTAATTACCTAATTAAACTTGGCTAATGAGCTAAGATAATTAAGCATTACGAGCTGGGAAAGCGGAGCCGAGTTAACTAGGAACCACGGTAAAATACCAATATACGGTTTGGTCACAAAATCAGCCAGATGTTTAAACTGGATTTGACAGGTTTTGTCTACCTATCCTTCTCAAGGATTTGGGGTGGACAGATGCTGTTATTTAATGGCACTGAATGCTGGTCAGCAACAACAGAGACCAAAAGCTCTCTCCATGCCGTGGAAATGCGAATGCTCCATTGGATATCGGGCATCTCCCTTCTCGGGTCACATCACACATGACACCATTCGACAACATTTTGCTGTGGGCACCAATTATAGAGAAGATGAGAGAAGGACGACTCCGCCGGTATGGACATGTCCAGAGAGCAGCGCCTTCCACCATGGCCAAGACTGCCTACCAACTAGAAGTCAATGGCCGGCGACCTCGTGGGCATCCAAAACAGAGATGGCAAGACATCATGAACAAAGCATGTAAGGGAGGAGGAGGAGGAGGGGAAGAAGAGAGGAGGAGGAGGAGAAGAAGAAGAAGAAGAAGAAGAAGAAGAAGAAGAAGAAGAAGAAGAAGAAGAAGAAGAAGAAGAAGAAGAAGAAGAGGAGGAGGAGGAGGAGGAGGAGGAGGAGGAGGAGGAGGAGGAGGTGGAAGAATAGGAGGAAGAAGAAGAATAAGAGGAGGAAGAGGTAGGAGGAGGAGGAGGAGGAGGAAGAGGAGGAAGAAGAAGAATAAAGAAGAGGAGGAAGGAAGAAGGGTAGAGAGGAAGGAAGGGTAAGAGGAAGAGAGGGAGGGAAGGAAGAGGAGGAAGAAGAGAAGAAGAGGAGGGGAGGAAGAGAGAATGAGTGAGGAAAGGAGGAAGAGGAAGGAATAAGGAGGAGGAAGAGGAAGAGGAGGAGGAAGAGAAGAAGGAGGAAGAAGAAGAATAAGGGGGGAGGAGGGGAGGAGAAGAGAGGAAGAGGAGGAAGAAAAAGAAGGAAGGAGGAAGAGGAAGAGGAAGAGGGAAGAAATAAGATAAGGATAAGGAATAAGAATAAGAATAGGATAGAAATTTGGTGAGGAAAGGAGGAAGGAATTCTCACTTAGTCAAGTAGAAATTTGGGGCTTCAACTGTGGTTATTTAACCTTTGGGTTACCAGCGAGCCATCACGTCCTAGATTGGGATTGCAGCCGAGGTGCCTATCACTCTTGGTCCTATGTTACCTTGTTATATGTTACCTTGGGCCTCCATTTTGACTTTTTTGCCCCCAATTGCAGGTTAAGAGACAAACACGAGAAAGTGGTTTTTAACAAGGGACCGGGGAGCCATTTGTTGGGAATGGCGTGGAGTTTCTTGCTTGAGAAGGGGGTTGGTCTAGAACACCTCCAAAGGCCCTTCCAACTCTCTTATTCTTGGACGATGGATGTCAATCTTGGGTTAATAAAAAGAACAGAAAAAAATATTTTTTGAAGGCTGGGAAAAAGAATTGAGCTTTGCATCGTGGTTTTTTTTTTTTTGTACCTTCTCCTACCTGCAAAATCGGCTGTTTTATATATTTTTTTTGAAAGCCGGTGTATTTCTGTTTCTTAACAACAGCTGACTGTGTGGCAAATAGCAAGTGAAACAGCTATGGAAAAACTCCTGGCGGTTTTATTTACCTCTTTCTGCAAGCTATTGTTAAAAGGAAAATAGCAGGGCTGGGAGGTACGAAGGTTCTCTGGTCCGTCCGTGGCTCAGCCGACGGATACAAAATGCAGAATAGAAACCAGCCCCCTAGCTGTACAGGTAGTCCTCGACTTACAACCACAGTTGAGCCCCAAATTTCTCTTGCTAAGTGAGACTTCCTTCCTCCTTTCCTCACCATTCCTCCCTCCCTCACCCTTCCTTCCTTCCTTCCTTCCTTCCTTCCTCCCTCACCCCTCCTCCCTCACCCCTCCTTCCTTTCCTCCTTTCTTCCTCCCTCCCTCTCGTCCTCCTTCCCCCTCCCTCCCTCCCTCATCCTTTCTTCCTCCCTCCTTCCTCACCCTCCCTCCCCTTCTTCCTCCCTTATCCTTCCTTCCTTCCTCCTTTCCTCACCATTCCTCCCTCCCTCACCCTTCCTTCCTCCCTCACCCCCTCTTTCCTTCCCTCCTTCCTCCCTCCCTCTCTTCCTCCCTTACCCTTCCTTCCTCTCTCACCCTTCCTTCCTTCCTCCCTCCCTCCTTTCCTTCCTCCCTTCCTTCCCCAAAGTCAGCCAGGTGGCCTTCATGGCTAAGGACTAGAGTAGAATTCACTGGAAACTCCCGTTTTCTGGCCTGATGCCTTAACCACTAGGCAACTGCCACTTACGCCCCTTATTTTTCTCCCTGTGTAACCTTGAAAGCAGTGGTGGGTTTCAAACCCGTCGCTACCGATTTGCTTGTGGGTGCGCTCGTGCATACACACACCACTTCTGCACATGCCCAGAAACATCCAGGCGGGTGGGCGGAGCTTCCCACGGCCGCCGCTCCCGGTTTGCCTGTTCCGGGGCGAACTGGTAGCAACTCACCACCGCATGAGAGGATTTTTACGATCGGCATTTCTACAATTTAAGATTTATTTTCATTCCTCACACTGTGTAGAATGTCAAAACATCATTTCCAAAGTCTTGGGTTTATTTTAATTTCCCTCCGGTCCTCGTCTTCTTCACAGGTTTCCACACATCGCTGAAAAATCTTTCTATTTCTATTTTCAGTCTCTTGTCATTTTAAGTGAGCATTTATCCATAATCTCTGTTCGGTACTGTCTGAGCTGTAATAATCACAATAAAAACACACTTCTATAAATACACTTCCCAATATGCAGCGAAAGGGACGGTTTTTATTTGAAGGACACAATTAACAGTGTTACTGATTTTACTTACGTAAATTATTGGGATGTTTAATTGTCTCGGGCTAAATTATTTAATCTGGTTTTAATTATGTCTTTTAACTTTTGTATCTATGTATTTTATTTTGTGCCTGTTCACCGCCCTGAGTCCTTCGGGAGTAGGGCGGAATATAAATCTAATAAAACAAACAAAGAAACAAAACAAACTTGATACCTAGAAAACCCAGGGAAAAATATGTGGCCGGATGTCGGACGTTTCAAGCCAAGCTGCCTTTTGGAATTGACTGATGGTGATTTAGCGCAATTGAATCTCGGCGATTTTGTTCAAGTAATAAAAACACTTCTATAAATACATTTTCCAATATGAAGTGGAATGTACGATTCTTGCTTGAAGGAAACAGTGTTATCCGAAAGCTAGAAAAAACCGCTGGAAACTACAGGTAGTCCTCGACTTATGACCGCAACTGAGCCCCAAATTTCTATTACGATACTAAGTGAGACAGTGGTTAAGTGAATTTTCCACCCCAAAGAGCCTCGGTGGTGCAGACTAAGTGCTGTTATGTAGCACTTAGCTGCCAGCGGCCTGCAATTTGTGCGAGTTCAAATCTCACCAGGCTCAAGGTTGACTCAGCCTTCCATCCTTCCGAGGTAGGTAAATTGAGGAACCCGGATTGTGGGGGCAATAAGATGACTTTGTAGAAACACTGCTTATGGGGGAAGGGCCCCAAAAGCCTTAATCTTGGCTCCCAGGTAAGTGCAGGGAGGCCTACTAGATCCAAAATGGAGCGTAGGGGGTGTGCAGTGCGCCCCCCCGCGGCCTGTTTTCGCTCTCAGAAGGCTGCAGGGAGGCCTACTAGGCCCAAAATGGAGCATTGGGGGGGGGCACGTGTCCCCCGCCCCGGCGACCCGTTTTTGCTCCCAAGGGGTGCAGGAGTGCTGCCTGTCACATCCCCTGGCCACGCCCACCATGGCCCCCGCCCACCCAGCCGGTCATTAGGACAGAGAACCGGTTGTTAAATTATTTGAATCCCACCACTGATGTAGACTGGCTTTTAGCTACACACCTTCCCAGCAAACAGCAAATTTTGAAGCTCCAGGTAAAGGGGATTCATTTTAGGATGAGTAACCACAGTTTGCATGTTGGAGGTTCCTGAAGGAATGCTGGGAAACTCTGTATTTTAAAGAACATTTCAGGGCGGGGTCAGAGGTGGGTTTCAGCAGGTTCTGACCAGTTCTGAAGAACCGGTAGCGGAAATTTTGAGTAGTTTGGAGAACCGGTAGTAAAAATTCTGACTGGTCCCGCCCCCATCTATTCTCTGCCTCCCAAGCCCCAGCTGATCGGGAGGAAATGGAGATTTTGCAGTATCCTTCCCCTGCCACGCCCACCAAGCCACACCCACAGAACTGGTAGTAAAAAAAATTGAAACCCACCACTGGGCGGGGTGCAGAATCTCTGCCTGAGGTTGTAAAACCTGGCACCAATGAAAACATTTTTGTGAAGCAACTGATCAGCACTGACAGGCTAAGCCACTAGACCACTAATGGCTAACCTTTTTGCTGTCACGTGCCAAAAGTGGGGGGGGGACCACGGGAGGGTCACGGGCGTGCATGCCCCACACCCATAATTCAATGTGTCCTGCCCTCCTGTGCATGCACGCATGACCCCCCCTGCACTCCCTCCGCTTTTGGCACGTGATGGCATGTTGGGCCCGGTAGGTCTGCTTTTTGCCCTCCCCAGGCTCCAGAGGCTTTCTAGGAGCCTGGGGAGGGCGAAAACAGCCTTCCCCACACCACACCACCCCGGAGGCTGCCCAGAGGCCAGAAATGACCCGTTTCCTGACTTCCGGTGGGTCTGAAAGGCCCAAAAATCAGCTGGCCAGCGCACACATGCATGCTGGAACTGAGCTAGGGCAACATTTGCGTGCCCACAGATATGGCTCCACGTGCCACAGGTGGCACGCGTGCCATAGGTTCGCCATCACGGCACTAGACTCTAGACCCGTGATGGTGAACCGATGGCACATGTGCCAGAAGTGGCACGCAGCGCCGTCTCTGTGGGCACATGAGCCGTCGCCCCAGTTCAGCTTTGCTGGTGGGTTTCAAATTTTTTTTACTACCGGTTCTGTGGGTGTGGCTTGGTGGGCGGGGCATGGCTTGGTGGGCGTGGCTTGATGGGTGTGGCAAGGAAAGGATACTGCAAAATCTCCATTCCCTCCCCAATCCAGGGGAAGGTTACTGCAAAATCCCCATTTCCTCCCGATCAGCTGGGACTTGGGAGGCAGAGAATAGATGGGAGCAGGGCCAGTCAGAAGTTTTACTACCGGTTCTCCGAACTACTCAAAATTTCCGCTACCGGTTCTCCAAATCTGGTCAGAACCTACTGAAACCCACCTCTGGCGTGCACTTCCTGCTGACCAGCTGGTCTTCTGGTCTCTGCCACACATGTTCCGGGGGTGGTGTGTGTGTGGGGGGCGTGTGCATTTGCACGGGGGGTGGGGAACATGCGGGGCCCCTGCGTGCACATGCGTGGGGGTGGGGAGTATGCGCGGTGCCTGCAAGCACATTGCATTTTGGGGTTCAAGCGCACGCACGCTATTCGGGCGCTTTGGGCACTCGGTACGGAAAAGGTTAGCCATCACTGGTATAGGTTCTCCTGCTTGAGAAGGGGGCTGGACTAGAAGACCTCCAAAGTCCCTTCCAGCTCATTCATTCTGTTCTGTTTTTGCGCTAAGCTTTTAATCAGTGAGTGTAAGAGCAGAAGGTGGGGTTTTAAAAATTACCGTTAGATCAGTGGTGAAATCCAAATTTTTTTACTACCGGTTCTGTGGGTGTGACTGGTTGGGCGTGGCCAACTGTTTTTTTGTAACTTTTAAAACCATTTTTTCTACGACCTCTTCCGCCGAAGAGGTTGTAAAAAAAATGCTTTTAAAAGCCTCTGACGATCCCAGCTGAGTTGCCTGATTGGCAGAGGCTTTTTTTTTCTTTTAAAAACATTTTTTCTACAACCTCTTCAGCCAGAGGCTGTAGAAAAAAATTATTTTAAAAGCCTCTGACGATCCCGGCTGAGCCACGTGATCATCAGAGCCTTTTTTTTTTTTTTTTACTTTTACAAGCATTTTTTCAACCGAAGAGGTTGTAGAAAAAATGCTTTTAAAAATAATTTAAAAAAGCCTCTGATAATTGCGCGGCTCAGCTGGGCATTGGGAGCGGGGGGCAGGGATTTTTGCTACCGGTTCTCCAAACAACCCACCGCCATCGCTACCAGATCGGGCGATCCGGTCCGAACCAGGACCATTTTACCCCTGCTTGGTGGGTGTGGCTTGGTGGGCATAACAGGGGAAGGATACTGCAAAACCCCCATTCCCACCCTACTCTGGGGCCAGCCAGAGGTGGTATTTGCTGGTTCTCCGAACTACTCAAAATTTCCGCTACCGGTTCTCTGGAGCTGTCAGAACCTGCTGGATTTCACCCCTGCGTTAGATATTATTTTGTTATTAAGGTCGTATGGGTGAAAAACAGTCATGTTACGTCAGTTCGAATGGTCACTAAAACAGATGATGATAAGTTGAGGACTACATGAAAACTCCGATGTGGCAAGCTGGTTTGATGGCTTGATTGGATTAAGGGTGGGGATTTATTATAATTTTTTTTTTGCGCTAAGCTTTTAATCAGTGAGTGTAAGGGCAGGAGGTGGGGTTTTAAAATTATCGTTAGATATTATTTTGTTATTAAGTTTTGCTTTGTACGCCACCGGGGAATTGACATAGTCAATAAAACTCATAAATCAATAGAGGGAGAAACAGGGATGTCTCTGCCTATTGGTGCCTGGTGTTAATAATTATTGCAATTTATTGCTGGAAGATGTGGATTCAAAGGTATCTTTTCTCACGGAAAATAGGTGCAAAATTATAGGCTGGCCATCCTCATCTCATTCACCAGGTAGTAGACATGGTGCAAATTCGAGGAAGAAATAAGTCAATAATCTAGATAAGGTCGTCCTCAATTTACAACCGTTCGTTTAGGGACTGGCAAGATTTTATTATGAAGCCAATAATCTCGCTTTGAGTGTTTCACCCTTCTTCTAAGGGCTGATTTCTTGGCTTGGTCTACCTAGCAGGGCTAACAGCTCAGACAGGGGAACATGCAGAGACATCGAGGAAAAGAAGCCACTATTCCAGGTAAGTCCTCGACTTACAACCGTTTTGTTGAGTGGCTGTTTTTCACTCTTACAACCGTTGCAGCATCCTCAAAATTTGGACACCTGGCAGCTAACATGTATTTTTGACCGTTTGTGCTGTTCTGGGGTCATGCAATCCCCTTCTGCGACCTTCAGAGGTTGCCAAGCCTCTGAATTTTAATCACGTGACTATGGAGATGCTGCAAAAGTCGTACGGCTGATAAATTACTTTTTTTTTTAGTGCTGTTGTAACTTGGAACAGTCACTAAATGGATGATGATAAGTTGAGGACTACCTGTAGATGAAACCCAGATGTGGCAAGCCTCCTCCTCTTCCTTCTTTCTTCTCTCCCTCCTCTTCCTCCTCTCCATCCAATAACACCTCCTCCTCCTCCACCACTTCCTCTTCTATCTTCTCCTTTCCTCCCTCCTCCATCTCCTCCTCCTCCTCCTCTTTCTTCTCCCTCCCTCCCTCCTCCTCCTTCTCCTTCCCTCCCTCCTCCATCTCCTCCTCTTCCTTCTTCTCCTTCCCTCCCTCCTCCATCTCCTCCTCCTCTTTCTTCTCCCTCCCTCCCTCCTCCTCCTCCTTCCCTCCCTTCTCCATCTCCTCCTCTTCCTTCTCCTTCCCTCTCTCCTCCATCTCTTCCTCCTCTTTCTTATCCTTCCCACCCTCCCTCCTCCTCCTTCTCCCTCCCTCCCTCCTCCATCTCCTCCTCCTCCTCTTTCTTCTCCCTCCCTCCTCCATCCCCTCTTCTTCCTTCTCCTTCCCTCTCTCCTCCATCTCTTCCTCCTCTTTCTTATCCTTCCCTCCCTCCCTCCCTCCTCCTCCTTCTCCCTCCCTCCTCCATCTCCTCCTCCTCCTCTTTCTTCTCCCTCCCTCCCTCCTCCATCCCCTCCATCTCCTCTTTTTTCTCCTTCCCTCCCTCCCTCCCTCCCTCCTTCTCCTTCTCCTCCTCTTCTTTCTTCTCCTTCCCTCCCTCTTCTATCACCTCCTCCTCCTCCTCATCTTCTTCCTCCTACTTCCCTCCCTCTTCCATCTCCTGCATCTCCTCCTCCTCTCCCTCCCTTCCTCCTTCTCCCTCCCTTCCTCCTGCTCATCCTATGCTATGATTTGCTATTCCCGCTATCCCATCACCTCAAGGAGACTCCCAGGGGCCAGTCAGTCCCCTACTCACCCTTCCCCCACACCCGTTGCAGTAAGACACAGTATAGGAACCTTCCCTACAAGTTCATCCAGCCCTCTGCCCTCGAGGTCCTAATGTCTTCAGCAGAACGAGAGGCAACGCCTCCCTGCCCGTCCTGCCCTCCCTCTCCACTGCCATCCTCCCACCACGACGTCGCCAGCTTTTCCCAGCCAGCTGCCACGTCCACTGTGATGGCCTCTAAGGGAGCTTCCCTCTTCTGCAGCTCTGCTTCCCTCCACCCCACTCTCCTCTTTGAAGGTCAGCAGCAGCAGCAGAGAAAAAAAAAACGGGCCAAAGGCTCTGAAGATTAATCGTGTTTCAAGGTTTACATCTCCAGCCTGCCAGGCTGCTCTGCAGAGACGGCCCAATGATGGCTAATGCAATTTTATATACAAGCGGATCCTTTCTGGGAGCAGAATTTGAAAATCTCCTCTTTAAGGGAAGCTGGGCTTCAGGCTGAGTTTCTCTAAAGGAGACAAGATCCCTGTTGACTTCACGGATGCTCAATTAAAGGAGCGGAAACCTTTAAATTTTCTTGCTGAAGTTTTCTTGCAGGACAACTGCGCAGGAATTGTCTAATCCAAAGGACAGAAGCTCAGACAGGGAAGGCACCAGGGTGAAATTCAGCAGGTTCTGGAGAACTGGTAGCGGAAATTTTGAATAGTTTGGAGAACTGGCAAATGCCACCTCTGGCTGGCCCCAGAGTGGGGAGGGAATGGAGATTTTGCAATATCCTTCCCCCAGAAGTGGGGTGGGAATGGGGATTTTGCAGTATCTTTCCCTTGCCACACCCACCAAGCCACGCCACGCTCACCAAGCCACGCCCACAGAACCGGTAGTAAAAAAAAAATGAATTCCACCACTGCCCCCACGGTGCCATTGTAGTTTCGAACAATTGCTAAACGAACGGTCATTAAGTCGAGCACCACCTGCAAATAGCCGGTTTTATTTTCATCCCTATTTGGAGGGGAAACCCAGACTCGATCTGCTTTATGACATCCTTGGTAGTGGTGGGTTTCAAATTTTTTTACTACCGGTTCTGTGGGTGTGGTTTGGTGGGCGTGGCATGGCTTGGTGGGCGTGACTTGGTGGGTATGGCAGGGGAAGGTTACTGTAAAATCTCCATTCCCATTCCACTTGAGAGAGAGAGAGAGATTAGATAGATAGATAGATAGATAGATAGATAGATAGATAGATAGATAGATATGGATGGATGGATAGATGGATAGATGGATGGATGATGATGATGAGAGAAAGAGATAGAGAGTTTAGATAGATAGATAGATAGATAGATAGATAGATAGATAGATAAATATGGATGGATGGATGGATAGATGGATAGATGGATGGATGATGATGATGAGAGAGATAGATAGAAAGATTAGATAGATAGATAGATAGATAGATAAATAGATGGATAGATATAAATGGATGGATGGATGGATGGATAGATGTATTGATGATGATTGTTATGTCCTTATAAGGACATCCGCCCGGATTGGCTGCCAGCCATCGGGCGGGAAAGTTTGAATCCCTGTCAGGGGGCGGTGCGACTGCCGGAGCGAATATAAGGAGAGCTCCGGCAGCGCGCAGCCAGTCTTGCTACTGTTTCTGTTCCTAATAAAAGTTACTTACGTAACGAGCTGGTCACGTCTTCCATTCCTGCGCCGATCTAACACTGGCGACGAGGGACTAGAGAGAAGAAACGAACCTCACGGCACCAAGCCAACAAGACCAAGACTCCGGCACCTGGAACTACAGTAGGCATTTCCAAAGGCATGGCATCCGCTGAAGTCACTTCGCCAGCCCTTGCTCCTTTCCGCCCAGGGAAGGACAAGTGGAAATCCTACGTAGTGAAATTCCGGCAATACCTGAGAGGCAACAACATCAGGGATGCCGATGATGACCGAAAAAAGGGCATCTTCCTGGCCAACTGCGGCTCCGAGGTCCTCGACATGGCAATCGACCTCGTAGCACCACGAGACATCGAAGAAGTGCCATGGGCAGACCTGCTGCAGATCCTGGAGGACCACTATGCCCCAACAGGAACACCGGTGGCGAACCGTTTCACCTTCCATCAGAGGGACCAGAAGGAAGGTGAGACTATCAAGGAATTCGTGGCCGCCCTACGCCAGATCGCAGCCAGCTGTGAGTTCGACCACGTGGACAATGCCATCGCTGACCGCGTGGTTTTCGGCATGAGGGATAGAGGCCTGCAAAAGAAATTCCTGAGCAGGAAGAAACTCGTGCTCAAGGATGTGGTGGAGGAAGCCACCGCATCCGAAATCTCGGAGAAAGCAGCTGCCGCAGTAAGCAGAGCAAAGGGAATCCACAAGATTCGCTCCACAGCGCAATCATCAACAGAGGATTCCACAGCTGGATCCGAGTCGGAGGGGGAGTCCACCGTATACAAAGTATCCAGACCCCCAAGGTGGGAAACTGCCCAACGGAGCTACAAGGGGGAGCGCTGCGCCAGCTGCAGAGGGGACCATGCCAGGGCGACCTGCAAGTGGAGAGATGCGACCTGCCGACGCTGCAACAGAAGGGGTCACATCGCCGAAGCTTGCAGAGCCGAGGAACCAGCCCCAGAGCCCTCCAGCCACCGTCCCCGCGAGAATCGGAAGGAGTACCAGAGATCATCCAAACGGTCCTCTGGCCCCCCCAGACGCAGAGACGACGAGTTTCCCCGGAGCGGAGCGGTCCACCAGACGACCATCGCACACACGACTTCGGACAACGCCACCAAGTTCCACGTGACCATCCACGTGGAAGGAGCACCCTGCAACATGGAGGTAGACTCGGTCTCGGTCTACTCCATCATGGATTGGCAACAGCTGAAGCGCCTGCAGCCCAGCATCACCAAGCGAGAGCTGAAGCCACTACACTCCAAGCTCGTCGACTTTGGGGGAAACCCCATCGGAGTGTTAGGAAGAGCCTACATCCGAGTCACCTACAAAGAGTTCGAAGGCAAGCTCCCCATCACCGTCGTGAAGGACAGCCGACCGAACCTGCTAGGAGTGGAGTGGTTCAAGCCGCTGGGGCTTTCAATCGAAGGCATCAACCAAATTCGCAGGGACGAACTCGACAACCTCATCGAAGAGTTCAAGGAAGTCTTCGATGGTAAGCTGGGGAAATTTGTGGGGAGGCCAATCTCTTTCAACCTGGACAAGGGAATCACCCCAATTAGGCTCAAGCCCCGCCAAGTTCCGTTTGCCCTGCGGCCCAAAGTAGACGAGCAGCTGGATAAGCTGATCGCCCAGGGCGTCCTGGAACCGATCGATCATGCTTCATGGGAGACCCCCATTGTGACCCCACTGAAGCATGATGGGTCTGTGCGCATCTGCGCCGACTACCGTTGTACCATCAACAAGGCGTTGGCACAGAGCGCATACCCAGTCCCAGTGGTGCAACACCTGCTGCATTCCCTGGGATCTGGATCAATTTTCGCGAAACTGGACCTGGCCCAGGCTTACCAGCAACTGCCAGTAGACGAAAAAACGGCGGAGGCTCAAACAATTGTCACGCACAGGGGGGCATTCAAATGTAACCGCCTCCAATTTGGAGTCAGCGCTGCCCCCGGCATCTTCCAATCCATGATGGAACGCCTTCTCCAAGGCGTTCCAGGGGTGGTGCCTTACTTCGACGATGTGCTCATCTCCGGTGACTCAAGAGCTCAACTCCTTGAAAGGCTCAGGCTTGTCCTGCAGCGATTCAAGGCCAAGGGCTTGAGGGTCAGGCGGGACAAGTGCATCATAGGAGTACAGGAAGTCGAGTTCCTGGGCTACCTCATTGATAGCACAGGCATCCACCCCACCAAATCAAAAGTGGAAGCAATCCATGAAGCTCCAAGCCCAAAAAACAAAACGGAGCTTCAGGCTTTCCTTGGGTTGCTCAACTTCTACGCCATTTTCTTAAAACAGAAAGCCACAGTTGCTGAGCCGCTCCACTGCCTGCTGGGGAAATTGGTTTCCTGGAAGTGGGGCCAGGAAGAGGAAGCAGCGTTCCGGGCCATCAAAGGACTATTGACGTCCAAAAGCGTCCTCATCCAATACAGCGAGACGCTGCCCATCAAGCTGACTTGTGATGCGTCTCCATACGGGGTGGGGGCAGTCCTCAGCCATGAAGTGCCCAACGGCACGGAAGCCCCAATTGCCTACTTCTCGAAGACAATGTCCGGCGCGGAGCGCAACTACAGCCAGCTGGACAAAGAAGCCCTGGCCATCGTGGCTGGAGTGAAGCGTTTCCACGAATACCTCTACGGAAGACGCTTCACCATAGTCACCGACCACAAGCCACTCCTGGGACTCCTCGCAGGTGACCAACCCACCCCGACCTTCATGTCCCCACGGATGACGAGATGGGCCATCTTCCTAGCCGGCTACTCCTATAGGCTCGTGCACCAGCCAGGCACAGCCATAGGAAACGCCGACGCGCTCAGCAGATGCCCGTCAAAGAATCCAGTCGAAGACCCAGCCCCCACGCTCCATCTACTCCATATAGATGACGACGCCAGCTGTCCTGTGTCATCCGCAGATGTGGCTGTCCACACCCAAGAGGACCCCACACTCCGCCAAGTGAAGTCCTGGATCCTCAGAGGGTGGCCATCGGAAAAGCCAGAGGAGAAATTCAGCCCGTTCACCAGGAAACAGAAGGAGCTGTCCACCATAAAAGGCTGTCTGCTATGGGGAGACAGGGTGCTGATCCCAAGCACTCTGCAACGGCGGATGCTAGAAACGCTGCACAAAGGGCATCCGGGCATCGTCCGCATGAAGGCCCTGGCACGGAGTTACGTCTGGTGGCCCTCCATGGACAAAGACATTGAGCAATGGGTCTCCAGATGCGACCCGTGCCAAGAAGTTTGCCCAGCGCCGCCACAATCCGAAGTCGCGAAGTGGGAGACCCCCAGCAACCCCTGGGCGAGGATACACATCGATTTCGCGGGCCCGATGAAAGGGCGACACCTCCTCATCGTGGTAGATGCCTTCTCCAAGTGGCTCGAGGTGGTGCCCATGGCATCTACCACAACTGAAGCGACGATCCGAGCCCTGCGCCGTCTGTTCGCCACACATGGACTACCGGACGTGCTGGTCTCGGACAACGGCCCCCAGCTCACATCCCTGACCATGGAGTCCTTCCTGGCAGGACTGGGCATCCGCCACGCCCTGTCCGCCCCCTACTGGCCGGCCGGAAACGGACAAGCAGAATGCATGGTCAGACTGACCAAAGAAGCCCTCACCAAGATGGGCCCGGGAGACTGGCAAGAACGCATAGACAACTTCCTCCTCACCCAGCACATCACGCCACATGCCACCACCCACAAGAACCCGGCCGAACTGCTGATGGGCAGAAGGCTGAGGTCACCATTGGACCGGCTGCACCCCCAATACAGCCCGGAAGTGACCGCAACCGCCAGCCGCCCGCTTCGCGCCTTCAGCAACGGAGATTCAGTTTTCGCGCTGAATTTCAACGGCTCTCCCAAGTGGCTGAAGGGGAAGATTGCCAGCACAACCGGCCCCAAATCCTACACTGTCGAGTTGGAAGATGGACAGGTCTGTAGACGGCACATCGACCAACTCTGAAAAAGGTGGGGGGGGGCACGCGAAAACCAGCCGGACGAGGGAGGCCTACAACACCCCGACGAGGTAGGCCTACAACACCCCGACGAGGTAGGCCTACCACACCCTTGCGAGGCAGAACAGCGCCATCCCGACGAGGTCGGCCCAGCCCACTACCAGGTACTGTCACGTCGGCAGTCCAGCGAGGTAGACCGGGGCCAACCGCACGGGGGATGGCAACACCAACCCAGCCAGGTGGGCACCCGGCACAACAGGGCCAGGGAACACCAACCCAGCCCGCAAGTAGACCGGGACCTGCCCAGAGGAGGAGCAGCACACTCAACCAGTGACGGCAGCCATCACCAGCCCTGCCAGGGAGACCGCAGTTCCAGGCGAGTAGACCGGGACCCAGCCAAGACGGGCACCCCACTACCCATGGGCGAGGGTGGCACACGATTCCTCGGCGAGAGGGACCCCCGCCCATCGCAGAAGACAACCTGGAAACAACAACCCAACCAGGAGGACCCCAGGCACCACCTGACGGTAGACCAGGGACTAGGGGGAAGGGAAAGCCGACAACAACCCGGCGAGGTAGACCTACACCACCCCGGCAGGGGAGACCTCCGCCGCCCCGCAGAGGTAGCCCCACAACAACACCCCGACCAGGTCGACCACCACCAACCAGACGGGGTAGACCAACGCCAGCCCGACCGAGGGGACCAACGCCACCCCTGCGAGGTCGGACAGCACAACGCAAGCCAGCACCACCCGCAGCCAGCGGACCGGACCCGAGGGCACCGAGCGGAACCACCGCCCAACCAGCAGCAAACCGGACCGCAACCGAACCGCAGCGCCCGGGAGGCCAGGGAAGAGCAAGCAACAAACCTACCGAGACTCAGACGCTCTTCCCGGGTCGGAACCGAGCAACCGAGACGAGGCAATAGATCCACAGGCCAGGAGGAAGACCACCCGAACCAGCCATCCAGGGTCTGCGGTCCGGCCGGAGGCGCTGGGGGTAACCCCGCACACTCGCCAGCCAAACCGAGCCCGGTTCCGGGGAGGGAACCAGGAGACACAGAAGCCCCAGCCGTCCAGGTCGGGGACGAGGAAGAAGTGAGACTGCGCAGGTCAGCTAGGGTGCCGAGGCGTCCTACGTACCTGCGGGACTACGTAACGTTTATAAATGAACTTTGAGGTTTTTCCGGACTAAGGGGGGAGGAGTGTTATGTCCTTATAAGGACATCCGCCCGGATTGGCTGCCAGCCATCGGGCGGGAAAGTTTGAATCCCTGTCACGGGGCGGTGCGACTGCCGGAGCGAATATAAGGAGAGCTCCGGCAGTGCGCAGCCAGTCTTGCTACTGTTTCTGTTCCTAATAAAAGTTACTTACGTAACGAGCTGGTCACGTCTTCCATTCCTGCGCCGATCTAACAATGATGATAATAGAGAGAGAGATGATAGATAGATACAGTGGTGAAATCAAAAAATTTTTACTACCGGTTCTGTGGGCATGGCTTGGTAGGTGTGGTTGGATTGGTGGGCGTGGCTTGGTGGGCATGGCAAGGGAAGGATACTACAACATCTCCATTCCCACCCCACTCCAGGGGAAGGTTACTGCAAAAATCCCCATTTCCTCCCGATCGGCTGGGACTTGGGAGGCAGAGAATAGATGGGGGTGGGGCCAGTCAGAATTTTTACTACCGGTTCTCCGAACTACTCAAAATTTCCGTTACCGGTTCTCCAGAACTGGTTCAGAACCTGCTGAAACCCACCTCTGATCCTTGGGATGCAGGAATGTGACTTCCGATGTTTTTTTTTTTCCCCCCTGCCCCACATTTGGAAAAAGATGCTCAAAAAGTCCCCAAATTCTCACCTGGTTGAACTTCCCGGCCCACCTGGGGCCCCACAGCATCCCTGGTCTTCCGGCTGACATTCCTCCGGTGGCAATTCCAGCTAAGCTTTGTTTTTGGCGTCCTGTTTTTTCACCTCCCTTCTTGGAAACTTTAATTAATTTATGTATTGTTGCTGGGCTCAGCGCCCGACCTTTTGCTTCTCATCTGGAGATGGATGATGTCTAATGGCGGAGTTTCAAGAAGGAGATTTATTTACCAAGGAGGAGGAGGAGGAGGAGGAGGAGGAGAGAAAAAAAAACAACCCTCTGCAGTAATGATCCGGCTGATTGCTTGTTTCCTTTTCAGCTTTCTTGAAGGTGGCAGTTGAGACTCAATAGATCCGACAGGAAATTGACTCTTTAGGGAAGACAGCTCTTTCCTTAGGATCTGGCTGGCTGGATCCCCGACGAGATGATGAGGGGACTGGACTGGAGGCTGCAAAGTAGGTTGCAGGAATTGGGGGGGTGTCTGGTTTAATGAAAAGGAGGAGTAGGGGTGGCATTGACGGCAGCCTTCCAATATTTGAGAATCATGAGGACTGGAAATGTACTGCAGTTTCAAACCACTATATCTATCTATCTATCTATCTATCTATCTATCTATCTATCTATCTATCTATCCATCCATCCATCCATCCCCCCCGCCCCCCCTCTCTATCTATCTATCTATCTCTATTTATTTATCTATCTATCTTTATCTATCTATCTTCATCTATCTATCTATCTCTATCTATCTATCTCTATCTATCTATCTATCTATCTATCTATCTATCTATATCTATCTATCGATCAATCAATTATCTATCTCTACCTTCGATCCATCATCCATCCATCCATCCATCCATCCATCCATCCATCCATCCATCCATCTCTCTCTCTCTAATATCTATCTATCTATCTATCTATCTATCTATCTATCTATCTATCTATCTATCTCTATTTATCTATCTATCTTTATCTATCTATCTCTATCTATCTATCTATCTTTATCTATCTATCTATCTATCTATATCTATCTATCGATCAATCAATTATCTATCTCTACCTTCCATCCATCATCCATCCATCCATCCATCCATCCATCTCTCTCTCTAATATTTATCTATCTATCTATCTATCTATCTATCTATCTATCTATCTATCTATCTATCTCTACCTTTCATCCATCCATCCAGCAAGAGTCAACCAAGCTTGGGACTCAAAAACACAGCCTTACAGAGTTGCCCCTGCACGGCCCCATGGGAGTCTGACAACCAATCAGAGCACAAGCTCAAATTCAAAGCCCAACAGAGGGCATAAAATCCAGGCACTCTCAGAATCTCTGCCCTTTTTTTCTGCCCAGGATCTCCAAGGCATGTGATCCTGTCCATCAATAAACCTTCTTTCCAAGCAACTTCCATGAATCCAGTGTCTTTTCCCCCACTTGGAACTGAACCCAGATGAACATTTCTTCCAACAACAGTCACTAAACGAACTGTTGTAGGTCGAAGATTCCCTGTAGTCCCACAATAATATGAAATTCATAAGGATGGTGATAGCAACAGCAAGAATCGTCTGCGTTGAGATATCTGATAACGGGGAGGTTTCAAAAATAAAGTCAATGAATCCATTAAAAAAAAATCCGGGACGTCTTAGAATCCATTTACGGATGATAATTAAAGACGACCTCCGATGAGTATTAAGGATGGAGAATTCATCTCTTTTGCAATTTTTTTCAAGATAATTCTGCTCCCCAACAGGCTACATTTTCTTCTCACTGCAAACTCTGGAGATGGGAAATTATGCAACAACCCCCCCCCTCCACTTTTTAATGCAAATGTTCCTGCTTCTAACTTTAAGGGCATTATTATCTCTCCCTTATAACTTAATTAAGTGGAATCATAAATGGAGAGAGGAGGAATGAAGGTGGTACGGGAATACTTCATCTAGTAATAGCAAGAGTGCCTAGACTTACATACCGCTTGACGGTGCTTTTCAACTGTCTCTAAGCATTTTGCTGAGTCAGCCTGTTGCCCCCAACAATCTGGGTCCTCATTTTACCCACCTCAGAAGGATGGAAGGCTGAGTCAACCTTGAGCTGGTGAGAATCGAACTCCTAGCAGTGGGCAGAGTCAGTCTGCAATGCTGCATTCTCTCCTTCCTTCCTTCCCTCCCTCCCTCCCTCCCTTCCTCCCTCCCTCCCTCCCTCCTTCCTTCCTTCCTCTCTTCCCACGTAGCACTTATGTACCGCTTCTCACAGTGTTTTACATACCTCCCTAAGTGGTTTACAGAGTCAGCTTCTTGCCCCCAACAATCTGGACCTTGGAACGATGGAACCGATCCAGTTAGGATCGAACTCCTGGCAGTGGGCAGAGTCAGCCTGCAATACTGCATTCCTTCCTTCCTTCCTTCCTTCCTTCCTTCCTCCCTCCCTCCCTCCCTCCCTCCCTCCCTCCCTTCCTTCATCAACCTTGAGCCGGTCAGGATTGAACTCCTGGCTGTGAGCAGAGTTAGGCTGGATTCTAGCCACTGTGGGGAGGGAGGGAGGGAGAGAGAGTGGGAGTGGGAGGGAGGGAGGGAGAGAGAGAGAGAGAATGAGAGAGAGAGAAAGAAAGAGAGAGGTGATAGTCATAGCAATAGACTTATATACCACTTCACAGGGCTTTATAGCCCCTCTCCAAGCGGTTTACAGAGTCAGCCTCTTGCCCCCCAAGAATCTGGGTTCTCATTTTACCAACCTTGGAAAGACAGAAGGCTGAGTTAACCTTGAGCCGGTCAAGAGAGGTGGATGTAAAAAGATAGATAGATAGAGATGTAGAAAGATTATCCATCTTTCTAGAGGTAGATAATCTCTATATCCCTATATAGAGATAGATGATAGAAAGATGATAGATAGATAGAGATGATGATAGATTAGACAGACAGACAGACAACTTATCCCCTTGTTTTCCCGAAAATAAGACCGGGTCTTATATTATTTTTTGCTACAAAAGATGCATTAGGGTTTATTTTCTGGTTAGGTCTTATTTTTGGGGAAATATGGTACTAATTGCATCTGCCTGGCTGAGGATCTTAAATGGGGCTTATTTTTGAGGTAGGGCTTATATTACAAACATCTTGAAAAATCATGCTAGGGCTTTTTTTTTTTTTAATTTGATTTATATGCCGCCCTTCTCTGGAGACTCCGGAGACTCCGGACACTTATTTTCCGGTTGGGTCTTATTTTCGGGGAAATAGGGTAGATATAGATCAGCGATGGCTAATCTTTTTGCCAGGAAAGGGGGGGCGGGGGAGGTTTGCGTATGCACGTGCCCACACCCATAATTCTATACACCTCGCCCTGCACATGTGCGCGCGAACCCCCTCCCCCACTTCTCCTGGCACGCGATGGCCCAGTAGGCCCGTTTTTCTTTCTCATCTGCCTCCAGATCCTCTCTATGCATCTGGGGAGGGCGAAAACAGCCTTCCCCACCCCCTCAGAGGCCCTCCAGAGGACCGAAACGGCCCGTTTCCCAACTTCCGGTTGGACAGGAAGTGACATTTTGTGCTGTCCCCAGCCTCCAGAGACTCCTAGAGAGGCTGAGGGACAGCAAGCCGAGCTGGTGTGCCAGGTGACACGGCTCTGTGTGTCACCTGTGGCACGCGTGCCATAAATTCGCCATCATGGATATAGATTATAGATAGAGATGATGATAGACAGACAGACAGACAGACAGACAGACAGATGAGCGAGACAGACAGACAGACAGAGACAGACAGACAGACAGACACATAGGATGTTAAGAATTTAAGCTGCCCATCAGCCAAAGCTCTCTGGAACCTTTGCAATAAATCACACTGAAAAATACAGTTGCAAAAAAAAAAAAAACCCAACCCAGATACAATTAAAATACAAAGTGAAATGCAAAAGAAAAAGCAACAGCAGCTAAGTGGTCACTCCAAATCCAAAATTAATATAGGTTAATAAAAGCCAACAAAAAGGCCTGGTCAACTAGAAAGGTCTAATGGTCTAATGGTTTTTAGGCACCAGGCTGGAAAATGGGAGGCTGTGAGTTCTAGTCCCGAGTTAGGCATGAAAGTCATCTGGGTGACTTTTTAGGCCAGTGATGGCTAACCTTTTTGCCGTCGTGTGCCAAAAGTGGAGGGAGCGTGTGTATGGGGGTTGCGCCCGTGTGTGCCCACACCCCTAATTGATTGCTGCACCCCGCCCCCTCCAAATGCACGTGCAACCCCCTGCCGACCCCTACTTTTGGCATGCGATGGCCCAGTGGGCCTGGTAGGCCTGTTTTTTTCGCCCTCCCCAGGCTCCAGAGGCTTTCTAGGAGCCTGGGGAGGGCGAAAACAGCCTTCCCCATCCCTGCGGAAGCCCTCTGGAGGCCAGAAACAGCCCGTTTCCCCGGCTTCCGGTAGGCCCAGAAGGCCCGAAAATCAGATGACCGGTGCGAGCATAAGTGCAGGAGCTGAGCTAGGGCAACACTTGCGTGCCCACACGTGCCCACACGTGCCATAGGTTCGCCATCACGGTTTTTGGCCAACCCCACTCTCTTCGCCCGACCCACCTCACAGAGTTCTTGTGAGGAAAATAGGAGGAGGGAGGGGTGATACCAAGCCCATCAAGTGGTTGGTTTGATTCTTGTCACCAGGGGTTGGGGTGTGGGGGGGGGGGGTTATTGAGTTTTGGGGTTCGGGGTTTTACTTCTGTAAGCTGTCCAAATCACCATGAGCAAGTAGGGCAGCCATTTTTAAATTTTTTAAAAAGTAAATGAATACAATTCTCCCATCTATGATTCCAGTATTCCAGTATCTGAGCAGCTGCCAAAAAGAGGATGGGGGGTGGGTGGGTTTAAGCTATTCTCCAAAGCCCCTGAAGGCAGGACGAGAAGCAACAGGTGGAAACTGATCAAGGAGAGAAGCAACCTGGAATTAAGGAGAAACTTCCTAACAGTGAGTGAGGACTCTGAGGAGATATATATATATATAACTGTCATTTTCCTTAAGAGTAAAAAGCATTAGATGGTGATGCTATATTTATATATTTAACTACTTTCCCCAAGATGATAGTTCCAGACCAGGAATTAAGTGTCCCTCCAGAGATGCTTTAAGAGTCTGAGTTGAATTTAAAAGGTCTGAGAGAGGAGAGGCAAGAGAGGAAGGAAGGAGAAAGGGAAGGATGAGGGATGAGAAGGAGCGGTATATAAGCGGTATTGCTATGGCTATCACCTTTCTCTCCCTCCCTCCCTCCCTGTCTCCCTCTCCCACTCCCACTCCCCCCTCCATCCCCCTCTCTGTCCCACCCTCTCCCTCCCTGTCTCCCTCTCTGTCTCCCTTCCTCTCTGTCTCCCTCTCCCTCTCCCCCTCTCTCCTTCCATCCCCCTTTCTGTCCCGCCCTCTCCCTCCCTGTCTCCCTTTCCCTCTCCCCCTCTCCCCCTCCATCTCCCTCCCTCTCTCTCCCTCCCTCTGTCCCTCCTTCTTCCTCCCTCCCTGCCTCCCTCTCTATCCCTCCCTCTCCCTCCCTCTCTTCCTTCCTCCCTCCCTCCCCCTCCTTCTCCCTTCCTCCCTCTCTCTCCCCCTCCCTCCCCCTCTTCCTCCCTCCCTCCCCCTCTCTCCTCCTCTCTCTCACTGCCTCCCCTCACCCCTCTCTCCCTCCTTCGCTCCCTGTTTCCCTCTCCCCCTCCCCCCTCCATCCCCTCCCTCTCCCTCCCTCTCCCTCCCTCTCTCCCTTCCTCTCTCCCTCCCCCTCCTTCTCCCTTCCTCCCTCTCTCTCCCCCTCCCTCCCTCTCTTCCTCCCTCCCTCCCCCTCTCTCCTCCTCTCTCTCCCTCCCTCCCCTCACCCCTCTCTCCCTCCTTCGCTCCCTGTCTCCCTCTCCCCCTCCCCTCTCCATCCCCTCTCTGTCCCTCCCTCTCCCTCCCTGTCTCCCCCTCTCTCTCTCTCCCTCCCCTCCCTCCCCCTCCCTCTCTGTCCCTCTCTCTGCCCCTCCTTCTTCCTCCCTCCCTCCCCCTCCTTCTCCCTTCCTCCCTCTCTCTCCCCCTCCCTTCCTCTCTTCCTCCCTCCCTCTCTCTCTCTCCCTCTCTCCCTCCCTCCCTCCCCCTCTCTCTCCCTCCCTCCCCTCCCCCCTTTCTCCCTCCCCCTCCCTCCCTCTCTCTCTGTCTCTCTCTCTCTCTCTCTCTCTCTTTCTCATTGTGTCTGCCTTGGGTTCCACAGACTCCTGACTGTTAGCTTCGGATTCAGAACTGGAAATCTACTTTCTTCTTGATTCTTTACTCAGTTAAGGAGCCCCCCCACTACCTTTGCCAAGCTCACCAACCGCCATCCACACCAATTTCTTCGCTACCTGTTGCTGCAGTTCCCGGAGGCTTTGTTCAATTTCTTTCAAAATGCCAAGAAGTTATAATATTTGAGTTCTGGATTTGGTGACATTTAAACAAGAGCATCGTAAACCTGATGGCGTTAGTGTGTAGTTAAATCTTGTGACAGTGGAGGGTAAGAAAATCTTTGATTACATTAGTGACCCCGTTATTAAGGCTAAGTGGGCAGGAAATCGGCAGCGGAAAACCGAGGGAGAAGTACAAGCGATCCCTGACTTACAAGCACCCATTTAGTGACCATTCGAAGTTACCGCGGCACTGAAAAAAAGTGACTCAGAACTGTTCCTCGCGCTTGTAACCGTTGTAGCATCTCAATGGCCGTGTGATCAAAATTCAGATGATTGGCAACCTTAATGACCTCGTGATTCACTTCACAACTGCAACAATTCATTTAACAACCATGGCCAAAAGGCATGACTCGCTGAACAGCACGTTGCTTAGCAACTGAAATTTCAGCGTCCATGGCAGTTGTGCGTTGAGAGGAATTCTGGGAGTTGAAGTCCACAGAGCTTAAAAGTTGCCAAAGTTGCAGACCCCCCCCCCCCCCCCCCCCGGACTGCAGGTCGTCCTTGATGTACAACCCCAATTGAGCCCGACATTTCCATTGCTAAGTGAGACCTTTGTTAAGTGCACCCTTTTTAAGACCTTCCTTCCCACTTTTTTTTTTTTTTTTTGCTTTAATTTATATGCCGCCCTTCTCCGGAGACTCAGGGTGGCTTACAATGCGTTAAGCAATAGCCTTCATACTTTTGTATATTTATACAAAGTCAGCTTATTGCCCCCACAAACTGGGTCCTCAATTTACCTACCTTTGAAAGGATGGAAGGCTGAGTCAACCTTGAGCCTTGGCGAGATTCGAACCTGCAGTAATTGCAAGCAGCAGATGTTAATAACAGTGCTTTAGTCCACTGTACTATCAGGCTCTGATAGTATCAGGTTGTTAAATGAATCTCTACAATTCTGAAGTTTAGTAACATGGTTGTTAAGGGAATCCGACTTCCCCATTGATTTTGCTTGTCAGAAGGTTGCAAAAGGGGATCACATGACCCCGGGACACTGCAAAACCATCGTAAATCTGAGTCAGTTGCCAAGTGTCTGAATTCTGATCTCATGGCTGCGAGGCTGCAGCCACGGTTTTAAGAATGAAAAATGTTCACATGTCACTGTTTTCACTGTTTTCTTGTATCTTCCAACAGTCACTAAATGAACTGTTGTAAATCGAGGACTACCTATAGATGATGTTCTGCCCCAGCTACGGACCCCAAAGAACGCAGCACACACAAACTCTATACAAAGCTTATTTTACCCCAATAACTTAGTCTTTATCATTCAAAGGCTGTTAATGAACTGTCTTAACAGCCTACCAGAATTCTAAGATAAGGTAATCACAGTCTTACTAGAGTTGGCAGAAAGCCCAGAAGCAATTTTGCAGACATGAAGGAGAGTGAACTAAAGTTGTTCCCTACAAATTGTTTCAGTTGGCATTCCTCCTTAAATAGGCTAAGGGAGTGGCCAATTATCCCCAAGCCTTACTCTCGAGGAGACCTCCTCCTGAGGAGCCACTCCTGCCTTTTGGCAGCTCTGCGTGCCCGTGCATCGAGAAGAGGCTCCTCCTCTTCGTCCTCTTCACCCATGGAAGCTTCTAGAGGTTCTGAAGGCCCTGGATGAATCCCTGCCTCTGGCACCACATCTTCTCCAGCCTCCTCACTGTCCGACTCGAGCTCCAGCTGCACAGGCTGCTGATGCAGCACCACACCAGCCTCCTCGCTGTCGGAATCAGCTACAATCTACACAGGCCGCTGACGGGCCACAACAGATGATCTCTAAAGTCCCCCCCCCGCCCGGATAAAATGAAAGCTTGCCTACCCACCATCATCCAAGTCCTTCTAAACAAAGGGAGCTCATGTTAATCCATCAGCAGTAAATCCGGCCACCCAGAACGGCAAGATTTGAACCCGCGGGTTAGCTACTGCACGATGCCAAGCTTTAAGCCTTCTGACTTGCCGAGGGCAGCTTCCTTTCCTTGTTGGTCCCTCTCCCTCTCCCAGACCACTGACTCTATATCCATTTTTTTTTAAAGATCGTTCGAAGTGCGAAGGGAACAGAATTCATGAACGAATCGACGTTATTAGATTCCTGCAAGCTTCCATTTAAAACACCTTGGGTTCAAAAATAGGGGCGGGGGAAAAAGATTAAAAATGGGTTTGCAATTGTTTTTCCTGCGTGATACTGAAAGATTTCTTTTTATACCAATTATAAAATGGTAGAGGTCAGTGATGGCAAAACCTTTTTGGCACCAAGTGCCCAAACCGAAACATGTGTTCATGTGCTCACGCTGGAGTGCAGAGGTGGGTTCTGATCAGTTCTGAAGAACCGGTAGCGGAAATTTTGAGTAGTTTGGAGAAACGGTAGTAAAAATGCTGACTGGCCCCCTCCCCATCTATTCTCTGCCTCCCAAGTCCCAGTTGATCGGGAAATTTTACAGTATCCTTCCCCTGGAGTGGGGAGGGAATGGAGATTTTGCAGTATCCTTCCCCTGGAGTGGGTAGGGAATGGAGATTTTACAGTATCCTTCCCCTGGAGTGTGGAGGGAATGGAGATTTTGCAATATCCTTCCCCTGGAGTGGGGAGGGAATGTGGATTTTACAGTATCCTTCTCCAGGAGTGGGGAGGGAATGGAGATTTTGCAGTATCCTTCCCCTGGAGTGGGGAGGGAATGGAGATTTTACAGTATCCTTCCCCTGGAGTGGGGAGGGAATGTGGATTTTACAGTATCCTTCCCCTGGAGTAGGGGGGAATGGAGATTTTGCAGTATCCTTCCCCTGGAGTGGGGAGGGAATGTGGATTTTACAGTATCCTTCCCCTGGAGTAGGGGGGAATGGAGATTTTGCAGTATCCTTCCCCTGGAGTAGGGGGGAATGGAGATTTTGCAGTATCCTTCCCCTGGAGTGGGGAGAAAATGGAGATTTTGCAGTATCCTTCCCCTGCCACGTCCACCAAACCAAACCACACCCACCAAGCCATGTCATACCCACCAAGCCACGCCCACAGAACCCGTCAGTTAAAAAAAAAAATTGAAACCCACTATTGGTCTCCTCATTTTATCTTCACAACAACAATAACACTCAGAGAGACAGAGGGAGAGAGAGAAAAAAAGAAACGGCCGGCTTTAAGCCTCCTTTTTTCATGTATTTACTGAAACTTTTACATACAGTAAAATGTCAGATTGAAAGAAAAAATATAGGGAAAGAAAAGAAAAAAGAAAAGAAACTTGTGAAAGAAAGTTGCGGAATATAACGATAGTTGCAAACTGGCAAAAAGAAAAAACAACCCAACAACATTGCTAATCTGTTTTGTTTGTTGGATTTATTTTCTCCAACGGCAAGCTGAAGTGGTGGAGGGTTTCTTGCCTTAAGCCAGGGGTCACCAACTGGTGGTCCGTGAGAAAATTTTGGTGGTCCGCAGAAAAATTATTTGCATTTTTTATATTGCACTAAATCAGGGGTCCTCAAACTACGGTCCCTGGGCCGAATACATGCAATGAACATTTGTGTTGCTGCAGAGAGTCTCCCCCTTCGGGGTCTTCTTGTGTGGGTTGGAGGGGGGCAGAAATTCAGAATTGGGGTCTGCTTCAGCCTCCTGGTGTGGGGCTTTGGGCAAAGGCTGGGGGGAAGAGCTGCTGGTGGCAAAGAGCCGGAGAGCCTCGTTCCAGTGGGACTGCATCATGGCCTGGAACTGGCTGACCATCTCAGCCCACTGAGCCTCCAGGTGTCGGCACCTGCCTTACACTCCCGCAGGTCTTCCCTCTGCTTGGAAAGCCTATGCTCCTAGTCCTCAGTGAGGTGCTTCTGCTGAGCCTCCTTCTCGGTCAGATCCAATTTGAACTGAGCTCTTTTGCCAACTCTTTCTCGTGGTGGCTGCTTAGCTCCAACTCCTGCTCCCTGTTGGGGCCCTAAGGAGCCCGGGCGGGCAAGCGAGGAGTAGGTGGGAGGGAAGGGGCGAGTAGAGGCTGGCGAGGCGCCCCTCAACATGAGTGACACCGAGTTGACCACACCTACCCAGTCACATGACCACCTAGCCATGCCCACCCAGCCGGTCATTAGGCAGATCATATTAGTGGTCCGCGGGATTTAAAATTATGAATTTAGTGGTCCCCGAGGTCCGAAAGGTTGGGGACCCCTGCCTTAAGCATGGGGTTGGACTAGAAGACCTCCAAGTCCCTTCCAACGCTGTTATTCTAAATAAGCCAAACCTGAATTTTATGCCCTCAAGCAACCCCATGATTCCAGTACAGGTAGTCCTCGATTCACAACAGTTCATTTAGTGACCATTCAAAGTTACAACGCCGCTGGAAAAAAAGGGACTTGGGACTGTTTTTCAAAGTTATGACCTTTGGGGCCTTCCCATGATCACGTGATCAAAATGTGGATGCTTGGGAACTGGTTCATATTTATGACGGTTGCAGTATCCCGGAGTCATGTAATCCACTTTTGCAACCTCCTGACAAGCAAATTCAACGGGGAAGCCAGATTCACTTAACAACCAGGTTACTAGCTTAACGACTGCAGTGATTCACCGAACAACGGTGGCAAGAAAGGTGGTAAAAAAAAACCGGGGCAAAACTCACTTAACAAATGTCTCACTTAACAACAGAAATTTTGGGCTCGATTGTGGTCGTAAGTCGAGGACCTACCTGTATTTGAGGGGTTGCCACGAAGAAGAGGGGGTCAACCTATTCTCCAAAGCACCTGAGGGCAGGACAAGAAGCAATGGGTAGAAGTTAATCAAGGAGAGAAGCAACCTGGAATTAAATTTCCTAACAGGGAGAACAATTAACCAGTGGAACAGCTTGCCACCAGACGTTCTGGGTGCTCCAACACTTGAGGCTTTTAAAAAGAGACTGGACAGCCATTTGGAATGGTATAGGGCCCTGATGGCGAACCTATAGCACGTGTGCCACAGGTGGCATGTGGAGCCATATTTGTAGGCACGCAAGTATTGCCCTAGCTCAGCTCCAGCGCTCATGCGCGCCCCGGTCATCTGATTTTCGGGCCTTCTGGGCCTACCGGAAGCCGGGAAACATGCTGTTTCCGGCCTCCAGAGGGCCTCCGCAGGGGTGGGGAAGGCTGTTTTTGCCCTCCCCAGGCTCCTAGAAAGCCTCTGGAGCCTGGGGAGGGTGAAAAACAGGCCTACCAGGCCCACCATGCCATTGCATGCTAAAAATGGGGGTCGGCAGTGGGTTGCATGTGCATGTGGGGGCGGGGGCGGGGTGCAGCATTGAATTATGGGTCTGGGCACACACATGCGCAACCCCCCCACGCTCCCCACGCTTTTGGCACATGACGGCAAAAAGATTAGCCATCACTGGTATAGGGTCTCCTGTTAAGCAGGGGTTGGACTAGAAGACCTCTAAGATCCCTTCCAACTCTGTTAAGTCTCATACAGTCCTGAATGGGGAGACATGTTCTGACCTAGGCTTCCTTCGAAAGCATGAAGCAAAGTCTTAGTCCCGCAAAATCTCTTTTATTTATATGACTGTAAATGACTTCCATTTACAGTCCGCAAGGCTTGATAAACAGTCTTTCAGAGGAAGGTTATCAACACCCACCTTATCTCCCGTGGAACGCTGCCAAGAGAGCTAATTTCCAGGCGCAGGGCAAAGCCAAACTTGGCACAGAGTCACAAACAGAAGTTTCAAATCTTGAATGGCCAGATGAACTAATTGCTTCCTGCAAAAGCTCAGGTCCTGTTCGCTTCTCTTTTATGTCTTATGGGAGGGACAGGGCCAATCATCTCCAAGCCTTACTCCCAAATCGACCCTGTTTTCTTAATTGTTCTTGTCGTCTGGCAGTTCTGCACATACGCACACTGGGAACAGGCTGTTCTTCTGCCTCGCTGCTGTCAGACTCCGGAGGCTGCACATAACTATCTCCCTCTCTGCCTCCGATACAGAGCCCTCCCCAGCCCCCAGGACTGGCCCAAGTTCCTCCCCAATCTCCTCACTGTCCAACTCTGCTGCCAGCCCCGCTGGCCGCCAGCAGGCCATAACAAGACGTCTATTTGTCTGGGAAGATATAAGGACTCCTGCAGTGGTGAAATTTAAAATTTGTTACTACCGGTTCTGTGGGCGTGGCTTGGTGGGGGGTGGAGGTAATGTGACTGGGTGGGCGTGGCCAATTTTTTTTTTTTACTTTTAAAACCATTTTTTCTTCGGCGAAGAGGTTGTAAAAAAAATGCTTTCAAAAGCCTCTGACGATCCCAGCTGAGTTGCCTGATCGACAGAGGCTTTTTTTTCTTTTAAAAGCCTCTGCCGATCAGGCAACTCAGCTTGGATCGTCAGAGGCTTTTAAAAGAAAAAAAGCCTCTGCCGATTAGGCAACTCAGCTGGGATCATCGGAGGCTTTTAAAACCATTTTTTCTACAACCTCTGAAGAGGTTGTAGGAAAAATGCTTTTAAAAGCCTTTGACGATCCCAGCTGAGCCGCACGATCATCAGAGGCTGTTTTTTTTAACTTTTAAAAGCATTTTTTCGGCCAAAGAGGTTGTAGAAAAAATGCTTTTAAAAATAATAAAAAAAAGCCTCTGATGATTGCGTGGCTCAGCTGGGCATGGGGAGGGTGGGGTGGGGGGCAGGGATGTTTGCTACTGGTTCTCTGAACCACCCGCCTCCATCGCTACTCGATCGGGCGATCTGGTCTGAACCAGGAGCATTTCACCCCTGGACTTCTGCCTTGGGCATGGGGTTGGACTAGAAGACCTCCAAGGTCCCTTCCACCCTTCCAGTTCTAGAATTCCATATCGGGAATAGTTAAAAAGAAAAAGAAAAAAAGAATATTCCTTCAAAGCTGTTTCAACGGTTATGTCTTTGGCTGTTTAATGATATGCAGGACTGTGGTTTTACGATGCTCATGTTTTAATGGTCGATTGCATTTTATTGTCTGATATCTTGATTTTTTTTTTTTTTAAAAAAAATGACTATATGATGGATTGATTAAGTGCCGTCAAGTCGTTTTCGACTCCTAGCAACCGCATAGATTTTCTCGTGGGGGAATCTGTCCTCAGTCTGGACTTTCAGCTCTTTCGATGGTGGGCCCGTCATCGCTGCAATCGAGTCCATCATCCTTGCCCCTTGGTCATCCTCTCCTTCTCTTCTTTCCTTCAGCCCTCCTAGCATCATGGACGTCTTCAGAAAACTTGTGATGATTGAGGGATTGTGGACTGTTACGTCATGGCTAACTATTAGCCATCTCTTAGGTTGGTTTTCTGATCAGATGCTCTGTCTCCAGCCACGGACTTTCTTTCAGGTCCTCCAATGGTGCAGCTTCTCCTCCTCCTCCTCTTTCCTTCCACCTTTCCCAGCATTTCTGAAAAGTAGGTTTTTGTGTGGATTGAATTGTTGTCTGCCATCAAGTCAGTGTTGACTATTGCGTAGCAACTATGTTATTCATTTATTTTTGCAGGATGAACTGTCTCCATCCTGGTCTCCTTCTCCTTCTTCTCCTCCTCCTCCCTTTTCTTTCTCCTTTTTCTACTCCTTCCCATTCTCCTCCTCCTCCTCCTCCTTCTTCTCTTTCTCCTCCTCCTTCTTTTTTCCTCCACCTCCCTTGTTTCTCTTTCTCCTCCTCCTCCATTCTTCTAATTTTTTGTCTTCTCCTCCTCCTTTCTTCTATCCCCCTTCCTTCTTTCTCCTCCTGCCTCCCTCCTTTCTTCTCTCCTTTTTCTACTCCTTCCCATTCTCCTCCTCCTCTTTCTCCTCCTCCTTCTTTTTTTCCTCCACCTCCCTTGTTTGTTCTCTTTCTCCTCCTCCTCCATTCTTCTAATTTTTTGTCTTCTCCTCCTCCTCCTTTCTTCTATCCTCCTTCCTTTTTTCTCCTCCTGCCTCCCTTCTTTCTTCTCTCCTTTTTCTACTCCTTCCCATTCTCCTCCTCCTCTCCTTCTTTCTTTCCTCCTCCCTTATTTGTTCTCTTTCTCCTCCCGCTCCTTCCTCCTCTTTTTCTTTCTCCTCCTCCTCCCTCCCTCTCTCTTTCCCTCTCCTGGAAAATGATTCCCCCCTTCCTTTTAAAGAAGGCCTTTGCTGACTCAGCCTCCGTCGAGCCAGAGAAGGATTGAGGGGATGTCTTTACCCCTCCCTTCTTTCTCTTTCTCCTCCACTGTAAATAAAACAAACAGCCAACCGCATCAGCAGGGCACTGCCACTGCCTCGCTCGGCCGAGTGGTCATAAAACTTAGGCTGCACCAGGGTTGTGTCAAGACACGAGGGAGAAGGAGAATAAGCAAGAAAGCAAAAAAAAAAAAAAAACCCAAACAAACAGCCCAATTATGGATGGCGTCTAAAATCTAGTCACGGTGACTCTTCCATTCTTCAGGAGGGACATCTGCAAAAATCATTTGGCCCGCCCACATCAGAATAACAGAATAAGAGATTGGGAAGGGACCCTGGAGGTCATCTAGTCCTACCCTCTCCCTGCTCAAGCAGGAGACTTTATACCCTTTCGCATGAGGGGCTCTCCAGTCTCTTCTTTAAAAATCCTCCAGTAATGGAGCGTTGGCAGAGTTTCAATCAGGTTAACTTGAGGTTGTTTGTTTGTGGGTAGGGCAAGCCGAACGTTCTTTGGTTAGGATGATAGAATGCTAGAATGGAAGAGGTTGGAGGGACCCTTGAGGTCATCTAGCCCAACCCCCATCTGCCCCCCCCCCCGTTCATGGCATGAATTCACTATCCCAGCCGTGATGGCGTGGCTAACTCTAAATGCTATTGCTATCATCTGTCTGTCTGTCTGTCTGTCTCTCTCTCTCTCCCCCTCTCCCCCTCCTTCCCTCCCTCCCTCCCTCTATCTCTCTCTACCTCCCTCTCGCTCCCTCTCTGTGAGCCATCTCCCCCTCCCTCCCCCTCCCTCCCTTCCTCTCTCTCTCCCCTCCCTCCCTCTCTCTGAACCATCTTCCTCTCTCTACTATCTCTCTCTCCCTCCCTCTCCCTCTCCCTCCCTCTCTCTGAGCCATCTCCCTCTCTCTGCTATCTCTCCCTCCCTCTTTCTCCCTCCCTCTCCTCCTCCCTCCCTCCCCCTCCCTCCCTTCCTCTCTCTCCTCCTCCCTCCCTCTCTCTGAGCCATCTCCCTCCCTCTCCCCCTCCCTCCCTCTCCCTCCCTCCCTCTGAGCCATCTCTCTTTGCCATCTCTCTCTCCCTCCCACTCCGTCCCTATCTCTCTCTCCCTCCCTCCTCTCTCCCATGGTGGAACAGTGGTTAGAATGTAGTATTGCAGGCAAACTCTGCCCACTGTCAGGAGTTTGATCCTGACCGGCTCAAGGTTGACTCAGCCTTCCATCCTTCCAAGGTCAGTAAAATGGGGACCCAGATGGTCGGGGGGAACAGGCTGACTCTGTAAACCGCTTAGAGAGGGCTGCAAAGCACTGTGAAGTGGTATATAAGTCTAATTGCCAAGAGATGGCCTCTAATTCTAGAGCCCCCAATTGCTCCAAGAACCTGCCCTTTCTCTGCCTTCTGGAGTTTTCTGCAATCCCTTTCTGATCAGTAGAGGCGGGTCCTTGAATTATGACCAAAATGGACCCCGAGATGTCCATTGCTGAGCAAGACAGTTGTTAAGGGAGCAGTTGTGCCTCATTTTATGACTCCCCCCCCCCCATGGTTGGTGAGCGAATCCCTACAGTTGTTAAGTGAATCACATGGTCGTTAAGCAAATCTGGCTTCCCCGTCTTAGCCACAGAAAATTTCGAGCTCAGTTGTGGTCATAACTCAAAGAACAACCTGAGAAATTCTGATCGCCAAGTAGAGTTTGGCCCTGGGGGGGCCAAAGAAACACCGTAGCTCACAGCTCAATTTGCCTCTTTCTCTGGAGCGTCTCTGCTTTTGTTCCTTTTCCGCTCTCTTTCTTATCAGCAGATCTTTCGTGATATTTAGATCACAGTGTGGCGGAGACTCTACCGAGGTCTCCCCTTCGTTTGTTCTGCTATCTGCTTCTCTGTCTCCTGCCGAGACAGACGATTGGAGCAGCAGCTCCTGTTAGGAGGATGCAGGAAGACAAAAATAAAGAAAGGGACAGAGGAAGAAGGAAGGAAGGAAGGAAGGAAGGAAGGAAGGAAGGAAGGAAGGAAGGAAGGAAGGAAGAGGAGAAAGGAAGGGGAGGAAGGAAGGAAGAGAGAGAAACAGGAATGAATGAAGGAATGGAGGAAGGCAGGAAGGAAGGAAGAAGGAAAGAGGGACAGAAGGAAAGAAGGAAAAGAAAGGGAGAGGGAGGGATGGAAAGAAAGGAAGGAAGAAAAAAGGAAGGAAGGAAGAAGAAGGAAATAAAGAATAAAGAAAGAAAGACAAAAATAAAGAAAAGGACAGGGGAAGAAGAAAGGAAGGAAAAAGGAAGGAAGGAAGGGGAGGAAGAAAGAAAGAAAGAGAGAGAGAAATAGGAAAATGAAGGAATGGAGGAATGGGCCTGGTGGCTCAGCAGACTAAAAGCATTGTGATTAACACAGCTGTCTGCAATTACTGTAAGTTCGAATCTCACCAGGCTCAAGGTCGACTCAGCCTTTCATCCTTTCTAAGGTAGGTAAAATGAGGACCCAGTTTCTGGGGGCAATAAGCTGACTTTGTATAAAATATACAAAAGGATGAAGGCTATTGCTTAACGCATTGAAAGCTGCCCTGAGTCTCTGGAGAAGGGCGGCATATAAATCAAATTTAAAAAAAAAAAAAAGAAGGCAGAAAGGAAAGAAGAAGGAAAGAGGGACAGGAGGAAAAAAGGAAAAGAAAGGGAAAGGGAGGGATGGAGGGAAAGAAAAGAATGAAATAAAAAGGAAAGAAGGAAAGAAGAAGAAGGAAAGAAAGAAAGAAAGAAAGAAAGAAAGAAAGAAAGAAAGAAAGAAAGAAAGAAAAGGAGTGGCAGGGAGGGAGGGAAAGAAAGAAAGGAAAAAGGAAAAAAAGAAGGGAGGGAGGGGAGGAAAGAAAAGAGAGAAACAAACAGGAAGGAAGGAAAGAAGGAGAAAAAAGAAGAGAGAGAGAGAAACAGCCAGGAAGGAAGGAATAAAGAAAGAAAAGAAAAAAAGAAAGCAAAAGAAAGCAAGAAGAAAGAAAACCCATCCATTATGAGCATTATGGTGCCTGTAAGTTTAGAAGGAAACTATCGTGTTCACAGTCACTCATAAACACACACGCAAACACACACACGTGTAAGGGAATGCGTACGTGAGCGGCTTCTGTCCTCATTGCTTGGCTGGCGGAAGCCACCAAGGCCAGGCGGGCTTCATCGGAGGTTGGCAAGTGAATCAATGCCGCCGCCTTCCGAAGGAAGAAGGGGCCACGTGTGCCCGTCGCCTCCGATTCCAAACGCTCCCCTGTTTGAACGGCGTGGAAATCTCTCGCTTTATGGCATTTAAACGCTCTTGTTGTTTTCCATGCCATCTGCAGAGTTCCTGTAGGCCAACCTGCTTTCCTTGCTGCCTGCAGGCACGTTGGCGGAGAGACAATAAGTTTCGTGCTATAATTTAATTCGGTCCTCCCTCACCCATCCCAGTTTCTTCCTGTTGGGGAATTGCTTTGCCTCTTCCTTTCTCACTGGAAAAACTGGGACCGGGACTGCATTTTGGTCTCAAATCCCAGTTTAGGGACCTTGTTTTGGCACGGTAGAATTGGAATTAGGCCTTTTCTGGTTCCTAAAGCCAGCGCTGTGAGCCAGGCAGAGAGGCAGTTTGGTCTAGTAGTTAAGGCACCAGGCTGGAATGTGTTAGACCTGAAAGCCAGCTGGGTGACTTTGGCCCAATCACCAGGAGATGGTGAGTTCTAGTTCTGCCTTAGGCATGACAGTTGGCTGTGTGACTTTGGCCCAATCACTAGGAGATGGTGAGTTCTAGTTCTGCCTTAGGCATGACAGTTGGCTGTGTGACTTTGGCCCAATCACTAGGAGATGGTGAGTTCTAGTTCTGCCTTAGGTATGACAATTGGCTGTGTGACTTTGGCCCAATCACCAGGAGATGGTGAGTTCTAGTTCTGCCTTAGGCATGACAGTTGGCTGTGTGACTTTGGCCCAATTGCCAGGAGTTGATGAATTGTAGTCCCACCTTAGACCTGAAAGCCAGCTGGGTGACTTTGGGCCAATCACCAGGAGACAGTGAGTTCTAGTCCCACCTTAGATCTGAAAGTCAGCTGGGTGACTTTGGGCCAATCACTAGGGCACAGTGAGTTCTAGTCCTGATTTAGGCATGAAAACCGTCTGGATGACTCTGGACCAGTCATGAGGAGACAGTGAGTTCCAGTCCCACTTTAGGCATGAAAAGTGACGTTGGGCCAATCACCAGGAGATGGCGAGTTCTAGTCCTGCCTTAAGCATGTAAGCCAGCTGGGTGACTTTGAGCCAGTCCTCCTCTCTCAGCCCAATTTACCTTGCAGGTTTGTTGTGGGGAAAATAGGAGGAGGAAGGTGCGTATTTGCTGCCTTGAGTTATTTGTAAAAATAATAAAGGTGGAATATTAGACTTCAGCAAGGCATTCGACAAAGTAGACCACAACCTACTTCTTTGTAAGCTAGAAAAAAGCAGGATAGATAGCATCACCACCAGATGGATTCGCAATTGGCTGACAAACCATACTCAACGGATAGTCCTTAATGGGTCTAAGTCTACACAGAGAGAAGTAAGCAGTGGGGTACCACAAGGTTCCGTCTTAAGCCCAGTACTCTTCAATATCTTCATGAACAACTTAGATGAGGGAATAGAAGGGGAACTCACCAAATACGGTCACTCATGCTCTCGTTACTTCCCGTCTGGACTACTGCAAGGCTCTCTACATGGGCCTCCCCTTGAGGAGCACCCGGAGGCTCCAGCTGGTCCAGAACGCGGCTGCGCGACGTGGTGCTCCCATGTGACCCCCCTCCTGCGTGAGCTGCACTGGCTCCCGGTGGTCTTCCGGGTGCGCTTCAAGGTTCTGGTTACCACTTTTAGAGCGCTCCATGGCATCGGACCGGGGTATTTACGAGACCGCCTTCTGCTACCAATAGCCTCTCACCGCCCAGTACGCTCCCATAGAGAGGGGCTTCTCAGGGTGCCGTCGGCCAAACAGTGTCGACTGGCGGCCCCCAGGGGGAGAGCCTTCTCTCTGGGAGCACCTACCATCTGGAACGAGCTCCCCCCGGAGATACAGAGGATCCCGGACCTGCGCACGTTTCGTCGTGCTCTCAAAACTTTTTTATTTCAGCAGGCTGGCCTGGCCTAACTCTCCTCTTTTAAATCTTCAAATTTTTAATTCGTTTGATTTTATAAATTGGGTGTTTTAATCTGTGTTTCGGCCAAAATATTTAATAATTTTAAGGGACTTTTAATATTTGTATTATCTGTATTTTATCTTGGCTGTTCACCGCCCTGAGTCCTCCCGGAGTAGGGCGGTATAGAAATTTGATTAAATAAATAAATAAATAAATAAATTTGCAAATGATACTAAGCTGGCAGGAATAGCTAATACCCTGGGGCCTAGAAGATAGGCTCAAGATCCAGATGGATCTTGAGAGACTTGAACCCTGGGCCCTATTTAACAAAATGAAAATTCAACGTAGAGAAAAGTAAAGTCTTACACTTAGGCAAGAAAAACCAAAAGCACAGATATAAACTGGGTGAAACCAGGCTTAATAGCAGTGACTGCGAGAGGGATCCTGGAGTCTTAGTGGACTCCAGTGCCAGCAGTGCCAGCAGTGCAGTTTACAGAATCAAAGAATAACAGAACCACAAAGGTTGGGAATCATAGAGTTGCAAGTGATCATCTTCATCTTTTAACCATCCCATAATTCCCTTGAGGAGTGGAGTCTGGACAACTGCATGGAACCAGTAGAGTGTTTAATGGCCAGATGCCTTTCCTGTCACCAGTGCAGAGTTTTGTTCAGCGGATATATATTCTCATTGTGCCCAGAGAGAGAAATATCCTGCCTCTACCTAGGATCGAACTCACGGCCTCCTGATTGTGAGGCGAGAGCTCCACCTCTAGGCCACCGCACCACTCCATAGAGTTGCAAGTGACACTCCCAGAATAATCACTATCCAATCCTAGCCTGAAAATCTCCAGTGAGGTTTACTTATATTGGACATCTTTATCATTTTTTAATATAACTATTTATTCGATCATTTGCTTGAATCATCTTTCTTAAACGACTTTGTTTTAAAACTTATCACGGATGTTTTCAATGTTTCTGCGTTATACATGTAAACACCTGTGAATCATGGATTGTGCTGGGATACGCATAGAATAAATAAAGCAGAACAAGGTCCTTAAATTGGATACAGGTTGTCCTCGACTTACGACCACAATGGAGCCCAACGTTTCTGTTGGTAAGTAAGACATGTCAGTGAGTTTTGCCCCATTTTATGACCTTTCTTGCTATAGTTGTTGAATGAATCATGGCATTCATTGTTAAAATAGCCACATGGTTGTTGAGTGAATCTGACTTCCCCATTGACTTTGCTTGTCAGATGGTCGCAAAAGGGGATCATTTGACCTTATGACTACGCCTGTCATAAATATGAACCAGCTGCCAAAGAGCTGGATTTTGATCACGAGGATGTTGCAACGGTCATTAAGTGTGAAAAACGGTTCTAAGTCACCTTTTTCAGTGATGTTGTTGTCACTTTGAAGGGTCACAAAATAAAACGTTGTAAGTCGAGGACTGCCTGTTCTGAATTATTATTTATGTATTAAACAAATTCATATAGCTGACACATATGGGATTAATTATATAGATAAGTACAAATGTATGTTAATGTAGTCTTGGGAATAATATACCGGTATAAGTTAAGGATGCTGAATGAAGGATGTGGAATTACAGGCAGTCCTCGACTTACGACCACAATTGAGCTCCAAATTCCTGTGGGCTAAGTGAGATGTTTGTTAAGTGAACTTTACCCCATTTTACAACCTTCCTTGCCACAGTTGTTAAGCGAATCACTGCCATTGTTAAGTGAGTCACATGGTTGCTAAGTGAATCTGGATTCCCTATTGGCTTTGCTTGTTAGAAGGTCGCAAAAGGGGATCACGTGATCCCGGGACACTTCAACTGTCATAAATGCGAACCAATGGCCAAGTGTCTGAATTTTTATCATGTGACCATAGAGATGCCACAACGGTCATAAGTGTGAAAAATGGTCATAAGTCCCTCTTTTCAGTGCCATTGCAACTTCGAATCAGTAGTGCTATTCAGCTGGTTCTATCCGGTTCGGGAAAACTGGTAGCGGCGGCTGCGGGAGGCTCCGCCCACCTGCCCGGACGTCCTCACGTCCCGTTTTTGACGCTCTGCGCATGTACGGAAGGCCCTGCGCGCGCCCTCACATTTGCAAACCGGTAGCGAAGGGAAGTGAATATCACCCCTGCTTCGAATGGTCACTAAATGAACTGTTGTAAGTCGAGGACTACCTGTGGAATATATGAGGAACCCTGATTTTTGAAGTCTGAGGCTCAACTGAGGAGAATTATTTCGTGCGAAGAGAAAGAAATTAAAAGGAATCGATTGAAGAGACGCGTTCCTTATCGGCGCTCAGAAACTTTTTAAGATGAAGAGGCGCAGCAATAGGTTTCCGTACGATCTAAGTTTAATCATCGGTTTGAGAGTCAAAATTAATCTTTAATTAATATTATAGGGATCTTTTCGCTTTCTTCCTTATTTCTTTCGCATCTCTTCTCGCCGTGTATCTTTTTGTTTATTTTAATCAGTGTAATGTTTGTAGCTATTTTGGGGCAGGGGGGAGTAATAACCTTGATGTATTTTTAACATTCTTTGTTTTGCCTCATTAAGAAAGGAATAAGATCAAGGCCTGGGTGTCACGGAAACGTCACACGCTGCTGACGTTTCCTGCTTGGTGAATGAAACATCTGGGGAAAAACACGCAAGCTCAGAGAGTACCAGTCCTCCTCCCCTTCCTCTGTGTAAATCCCATTCCCTTCTAGCACTGATATTGTTACCTAGTTCGGTAATGAAATGTCTGCAAGAAAACAACCAAACTCAGAGAGCACCAAGGACCCCTTTGTCTCCTTCTCCTTCTCCTCCTCCTCCTCCTCCTCCTCCTCCTCTTCTTCTTCTTCTCTTTCTTCTTCTTCTTCTTCTCCTTCTCCTTCTCCTCCTCCTCCTCCTCTTCTTCTTCTTCTCCTTCTCCTTTTCCTTCTCCTTCTCCTCCTCTTCCTCCTCCTCCTCTTCTTTCCTCCTCCTCCTCCTCTTCTTCTTCTCCTCCTCCTTCTCTTCCTCCTCCTCCTCCTCTTCTTCTCCTTCTCCTTCTTCTTCTTCTCCTTCTCCTTCTCTTCCTCCTCCTCCTCCTCTTCTTTCCTCCTCCTCCTCCTCCTCCTCCTCCTTCCCTTCTTCTTCTTCTCCTTCTCCTTCTCCTCCTCCTCCTCCTTTTCTTCTTCTTCTCCTTCTCCTTTTCCTTCTCCTTCTCCTCCTCTTCCTCCTCCTCCTCTTCTTTCCTCCTCCTCCTCCTCTTCTTCTTCTCCTCCTCCTTCTCTTCCTCCTCCTCCTCCTCTTCTTCTCCTTCTCCTTCTCCTTCTTCTCCTTCTCTTCCTCCTCCTCCTCCTCTTCTTTCCTCCTCCTCCTCCTCCTCCTCCTTCCCTTCTTCTTCTTCTTCTTCTTCTTCTTCTTCTTCTTCTTCTTCTTCTTCTTCTTCTTCTTCTTCTTCCTCTTCCCCCAACTCTGTGTAAATCCCATTCCCTTCTAGCGCTGATATTGTTACCTAGTTAGGTAATGAAATGTCTGCAAGAAAACAACCAAGCTCAGAGAGCACCAAGGACTCCACAGTGTTCCTTCTCCTCCTCTTCCTCCTCTTCCTCCCCCCCCCCATACCTCACTACCTTCAAGCACTGATGATGTTACCTAGTTGGGTCACGAAACATCTACCAGTACAAGAAAACAACCAAGCTCAGAGGGCACCAAAGATCCCACTACTAATTCAATGTTTGCCAACCTCAGCGACTTCAGTTGCAGGTGGACCTCAACTCCCAGATATCCCCAGCCAGCCGGCGCTGTCGCTAGGAATTCTGGGAACTGAAGTCTGCGCATTTGGAAGTCAGCCAAACTGGAAAAGGCTGTTAGTATTCTCAAAGGCCTGCTTTGAAGCCCAATTTCATGCTTAAACATTGAATATTATAAATATTTGAATATTACGATGAATAATTGAATAGCGAATAATATTATTAGTGCTATTAAATATTAAATACTGAACATTAAAAAAAAAATTGATGGCAAACTCAATGACAGCTGAGCAACATTACTAATTGTGTTCCTTTCTTGGCATCCTTCAATATATCCACCTCAGTTAAGAGCAATTTAACGTTGTTTTTCCCCTGGTAGTTAGTTAGTGGTAGAGTAGTTGCAAGGATACAGGCAGTGATGGAAGTCAATTAGCATTGATAGTTAAAGGGAAATACGACAAAAGAATAATATATATCATTTTACGTATAATAACTGCAGCAAGGATAGCTTTCGCGCAATGCTGGAGAAATACAAACATACCTTCCGAAGGCTTAGTAATTAAAAAAATATTTGATTGTGCAGAAATGGACAATTTAACAATTTATTTATTTATTTATTTATTTATTTTATTTCTATACTGCCCTTTTCCTGCGGGACTCAGGGCGGTGTACAGCCAAGATAAAACATTGCATATAAAATTTAAAAACAATTTTAAAAAAATTAAATAATTTCGGCCCAAGATATTAAAAACAACCCAATTAAAACCGAACTCAATTAAAACTAAGAGGATGGGATCAAGCCAGCCCGACTAGATGGAATAGGTGTATTTTCAAGGCCTGACGAAAAGTCCGGAGGTCTGATATCGTGCGTATCTCAGGGGGTAGGTCATTCCAGAGGGCGGGTGCTGCCACAGAGAAGGCTCTCCCCCTGGGGGTCGCCAGCCGACACTGTCTGGCCGATGGCACTCTGAGGAGGCCCTCCCTGTGCGAGTGAACCGGTCAGTGGGAGGCTATTGGCGGCAGAAGGCGGTCTCGCAGATACCCTGGCCCTAAGCCATGGAGCACTTTAAAGGTGGTCACCAACACCTTGAAGCGCACCCGGAAGACCACAGGGAGCCAGTGCAGCTTGCGCAGGAGAGGTGTCACGTGGGAGCGCCCTGTCGCTCCCATAATCCCCCGCGCGGCCGCATTCTGGACTAACTGTAGCCTCCGGGTGTACCCCAAGGGGAGCCCCATGTAGAGAGCATTGCAGTAGTCCAGGCGGGAAGTGACAAGTGCTTGAGTGACCGTGTGTAGGGAGTCCCGATCCAGAAAGGGGCGCAACTGGCGTATCAGGCGAACCTGATAAAAAGCCCCCCTGGCCACGGCTGTCATGTGCTCTTCTAAAGACAGCCGTGCATCCAGGAGGACGCCTAAGTTGCGAGCCCTCTCCGTGGGGGCCATGATTCGCCCCCAATAGCCAGCGATGGCACCAGCTGGCTATATCGGGACGCCGGAAGCCACAGCCACTCGGTCGTGGAAGGGTTGAGTCGGAGCCTGTTTCTCCCCATCCAGGTCCGCACGGCCTCCAGGCACTGGGACATCACTTCAAGGGCATCGTTGGGGTGGCCTGGGATGGAGATGTACAGCTGAGTATCGTCAGCGTACTGATGGAACTCCACCCCAAAGCCACGGATGATCTCACCCAGCGGCTTTACATAAATGTAATTGAACAATTGAATTGAAAGGACAGATAGTTTCAGAATATTACACAATATGGGAGAAGTGGTACGACTGGATTGAGAACAGAAAAATGGAAAAGAAACAGACAAAATAGAAGTAAAATTAAAATGTATAGTAAAAATATATAGAGTGTATTTGAATTGGAAAGTTATGGTATGTAAATCGTCGCAGTTATGCATAAGATGTGAGTAAGATTTGTTTAAAGGTAAAAATGCAATAAAAAAAAGGAAGTCAATTAGCATTGAAACGGGTGAAGTTCATTTCTGAGTAAACCCAATTCGAACAGTAGCGTTTCCAGGGTGTCCTCGACTTACGACCACAACCGAGCTCCGGATTTTCGTTGCTAAGCAAGACTGTGGTGAAATGAGTTTTGCCTCATTTTACAACCTTCCTTGCCACGGTTGTTAAGTGAAACACTGCAGTTGTTATCTTAGTCACACAGTTATTAAGCAAATCTGGCTTCCCTCATTGACCTTGCTTGTCAGGCGGTCGCAAAAGGGGACCATACAACCCGGGGACATTGCAGCCGTCATAAATATGAATCGGTTGCCAAGCATCTGAATTTTGATCACATGACCATGGAGATTCTGCAACAGTCATAGGTGTGAAAAATGGTCATGTCACTTTTTTCAGTGCCGTTGTGACTTTGAATCGTCACTAAACAGATGGTTGTAAGTCGAGGATTGCCTTTATAGCCAGATCCATGCTATTAAGTCTGTTAAAATACTACAGGTAGTCCTCAGCTTACCTCATTTAATGACCATGCTAAACAGGTTGTGTCTATGATGGCGAACCTATGGCACGTGTGCCACAGGTGGCACGCGAAGCCATATCTGTGGGCACGCAACTGTGGCCCTAGCTCAGCTCCAGCGCTCATGCGTGCACCGGTCATCTGATTTTTGGGCCTTCTGGGCCTACCGGAAGCCAGGAAACGGGCTGTTTCCGGCCTTCAGAGGGCTTCCGTGGGGGTGGAGAAGGCTGTTTTTGCCCTTCCCAGGCTCCTAGAAAGCCTCTGGAGCCTGGGGAGGGCAAAAAAAACAGGCCTACCAGGCCCGCCGTGCCATCACATGCCAAAAGTGGGGGTTGGCGGGGGGTTGCGCGTGCATGTGGGGGAGGGGACGGGTGCAGCATTGAATTATGGATGTGGGCACACGCGTGCGCAACCCCCCCCCCACGCTCCCCACGCTTTTGGCACGCGACGGCAAAAAGATTAGCCATTACTGGGTTGTGTAATGGGGTGCAGGTATACGGGATGCCAGTTTAACAACAGCAATGCTTAACGACAAATCTTTTAATCCCTATTGTGGTTGTAAATCGAGGATACCTATATTGCAGTCAAGGAAGTTTATTCTTTGGCACAATATTTGTTGCTTTATTTAACTCCTGTGTGCCAACCAGGGTCATTGTTAGCGATCTGGGTAGCTAATTTGTTAAAAAGTTAAATAATTTACCTCAAACTGACCCATTATTTAAACTGGCTCTGAATAACACACAATCTCTGGGTGAATCTCAGATTTCAAAAACCTACCTGAAGCTGTGGTTTTCCTTCTCTAGCAGGCTACTAAACCACAAAGAAGAAAGAAGAAGAGGGAGAAAGGAAAAGTGAGAAAGAAAGAAAGAAAGGAAGGAAGGACGGAAGGAAGGAAGGAAGGAAGGATGGAAGAAGGAGAGAAAGAGAGAGAAAGAGAGTGAAAGAATGAAAGAAAAAGATAGAAAGAAAGAAAAAAGAAAGAAAGACACGAAGGAAGGAAGAAAGACAGAAAGAAAGAAAGGAGGGAGGGAAGAAGGAGAGAAAGAGAGTGAAAGAATGAAAGAAAAAGATAGAAAGAAAGAAAAAAGAAAGACACGAAGGAAGGAAGACAGAAAGAAAGGAGGGAGGGAGGGAAGAAGGAGAGAAAGAGAGAGAAAGAGAGTGAAAGAATGAAAGAAAAAGAGAAAGGAAGGAAGGAAGGAAGAGAAAGAAAAAGAGAATTTATAGGTGCCCAAAAATGGAAGGATTAAGCCTTTTGGATTACAAATACCCTAATCCTTTCGCATTGGCCATGAAGAATGAAGCAGCTGGGTTCAAGGTCCTGACCTAACAGATATGGGGAAAACAAATTTTCCTACTTATGTTGCGAATTTCTTTATGTTTTGTGTTATGGACTCCTTTGCATATTTGCTGAAATTCTTCTCAAGGAAAAAAAAAATCAGTTATCTGCATCAAAAGAATAAAAAAAAAAAAAACACCCATAGACTATATTACAAAGGAAGCCAATTATGCTCAAATACGGTTCTCAAAAGATGAAAAAAAAAATACCCATAATTGAAATAATTTTACGCAAGGAGATGCGTTGAACTTCACAAACATTTCGGGAACCGAGAGGCGATAAATTACCCGCTTCTCTACATGCCTGATTGAATGAAAAGTGACATTTTTAACTGGAGGTTGGGAAAAATTAAAACTGTGTATCTTTTTTTTTCTCCCATCCAAGTTCATGGACCCCCTAAAATCTAAGCACAGAGACTCCGAAAGTCTGTGGACACCCAGATTAGAGATCTGTTATGTGGGGATGCGCTTCAGAGATTGGGGAAAAGTTGCTGCCTGAGGCGGGTGTCAGCAACCCGTGGCTCCAGAGCCGCATGTGGCTCTTTTGTCCTCTGCTGTGGCTCCCTGTCGGCTGCCCCCCCACCCTCCGATCACCTCCCAGTCATTTCTCGCCTGGCCTGAGAAGGTAAGGGGGATGGCGGGGGATGGAGACTCGCTCCATATTCCAGAGTGGGAGCGAAGCACCCCTGTACTTGCTGACTATATATAGTCAGATGCCATATATATAAATATATATATCTAAAGAGAGAGAGAGAGAAATAGACAGACAGAGAGAGGAGCAGACAGAGAGGAGAGAGAGGGAGAGGGAGAGAGAGTTATCTGGTTCCCGCAGAAAAGAAAACACCGGGAGCCACAAAACCTGGGTAGGTGTGGCTAGAGATGTGTGTCATGTGACTGGGTGGGAGAGAGTGAGGTCGAGTTGGCCACGCCCACTGAGGTTTTGTGGCTCCCGGTGTTTTCTTTTCTGTGGGAAATGGGTCCAAATGGCTCTTTGAGTATTTAAGGTTGCAGACCCCTGGTAAGGGAATGTTCAGATAAGAGAGAGGGTAGCCCAGAGCTGCATAATGGATGGAGAAGGAAACTCAGAAGGGACCATCCATGGCTTCTAATCCTATAAAGAGACCTTGAGGTCTTCTAGTCTGGCTCAGGCAGGAAACCCTACAACATTTCAGACAAATTGTTGTCCAATCTCTTCTTAAAAACTTCCAGTGTTTGAGCATTTACAACTTCTGGAGGCAAGTTGTTCCACTAGTTAATTGTTCTGTCAGGAAATTTATCCTTAATTCTAGATTGCTTCTCTTCTTGATTAATATCCATCCGTTGTTTCAATGGAATGGAACGGAATACAACACAACACAACACAACCTAACACAACACAACACAACACAACAATTGAGTTTGACAGGACCTTGGAAGTCTTCTAGTCTAACTGCAGGAAACCCTACACAATTTGAGACATATGGCTGTCCAGTCTCTTCTTGAAAACTTCCAGTGTTGGAGCATTCACAACTTCTGGAGGCAAGTTCATTGTTCTCACCGTCAGGAATTTTTTCCTTAGTTCTAGGTTGCTTCTCCCCTTGATTAGTTTCCATCCGTTGCTTCTTGTCTTGCCCTTAAGTGGGATCTTCTTAGAACTGCTGCCAAGGCTGTGTTGCACACTGGAGATAGGTGGTTCCTTATTCCTCCCCTCTGTTGAGGGAGGGGCAGGGGTGAAATTCAGCAGGTTCTGACTGGTTCTGGAGAACCGGTAGCGGACATTTTGAGTAGTTCGGAGAACCGGCAAATACCACCTCTGTCTGGCCCCAGAGAGGTGGGGGGAATGGAGATTTTGCAATATCCTTCCCCTACCACGCCCACCTCCCGAGTCATCCTCTTTGCTTTAGCTGCTCTTGCCTTCTGGCATCTCTTCTCATACGTGCACTAGGAACAGGCTCCTCCTGTTCCTCTGCCTCTCTGTCAGCCTCTGGAGGCTCCAGAGTCCGTACATCACTCCCTGATGGCCCTGGCCCCATCTCTGCCTCCGACGCAGAGCCCTCATCCGGGCCTTCCTCAGCCTCCAGGACCGGCCCATGTTCTTCCTCAGCCTCATCGCTGTCCGACTCCACTGCCAGCTCTTCAGGCTGCTGGCGGACCACAACAAACTCTCAGGGAGAGTACCAACGACCAGATGACTGCAAAGAAATACAATCCTTCCATTCTTCCATCACCACCATCCCATCAGAACCGATCCTTCCATCTCCCCCACCGTCTACTCTCCACTGTCAGTACCACATATCCTTCCATCTCCACCACTCCATCAGAACCGAGGAAGCTTCTCGGATGAGGAGCAAAACATTTTCTTCTTCTTCCTCAAGGAAAAAGTATCATTGCCTTTTGAAAGAAAGAAAGAAAGAAAGAATGAAAGAAAGGAAGGAAGGAAGGAAGGAAGAAAGAAAGAAAGAAAGAAAGAAAGAAAGAAAGAAAGAAAGAAAGAAAGAAAGAAAGAAAGAAAGAAAGAAAGAAAGCACCTTTGATAAAACTATGACCAGGATGACAGAGAATCTCCACAGGCAAACTGGCATGTTTCTAAATCGACGTCCACGGAGGGAGTCCCGTGTGTCCCCCCCCCCCATCCTGCGAGCTTCTTGGCTCCCCCAACCTTGTAATAATTGGGTTCCGTGTCATCGTAAATTACTTTAAAAGGTTGTAACCGCTGGGCTGCTATAAATACCAGCCCTGCCTATCGATCGATCAATCAGAATTCATTTCTCTCTCTTTCCAGCCGAGGCGACCGAGGCAGCTAATTTAATCAAAGGAATTCCGCAGCCCAAATCCCAGACGGGTTTTTAAAATGGTCGCCATTGTTTCGGAAGACCCACGGATGCTCCCCAACGAGGCTCCGAAAAATTAGATTAGTCAGACCGGGATGGGTTTTCTCCAGAGCTGAGGGGCAGCCGATCGATTTCTCTGTGTGGCCAAAATTAAAAGCTGCCCCCCCTTTTTTGGGGGGGGAGGGGTTAGTGGAAAGTGCGGAGTAAGCAATTTTCTTAATGTAATGTTGGTGGCCCGGCTCCAGGGCTTTTCATGGGCAAAGGAGGGGACCAATTTTTCTCTGACAAGGCCTGGGTTTTTTTTCGTGGAAGAGAAGATTTAGAGTCTGAGCTGGCCTTTCAGAATAATTGATGACGCCTGAAGAAGAGCTGAGGGATCTGCCAACTCGGCTCTCCCCTCCCTGGGATTTATTAAAGGTGTAATCATTAAATATGTAAATAGCTGATTTATAACCAGCCAACGCAGGCCTGTTAATTGATTTCTTCTGTTTAAACACACCCTAAAGAAACAACAGTCAGGTTTGAGATGGACAAACATATGAAGGCGATAACTCAACCCACCCAAAACCCATCTCTCTGGTGCTTGGAGATGTTAACATTCACCTCGTAACCCATCCTCCTGGTCTCTGGAGATTTGAAGAATCATCTGATAGCCCATCTTCCTGACCCCAGGAGATTTGAAGATTCACCCCATAGCCCATCCTCTTGGTCCCAAGAGGTATGAAGATTCACCCCATAACCCATCCTTCTGGTCTCAGATTTAAAGATTCACCCCGTAACCCATTCTCCTGGTCCCAGAAGATTTGAAGATTCACTCCACAGCCCATCTCCCTGTTCCCATTAAATTTAAAGATTCACCCCATAGCCCATTCTCCTGAACATTTGAAAATTCACTCCACAGTCCATCAAATTTGAAGATTCACCCCATAGCCCATCCTCCTGGTTGCAGGAGATTTGAAGATTCACCCCATAGCCCATCTCCCTGCTCCCATCAAATGTGAAGATTCACTCCACAGCCCATCTCCCTAGACTCATAAGGTTTCATAACACCAAAGCCCATCTCCCTGATCCTGAAAGTCCCTCAAAACAGGTATCTACCCCATGCTGCCACCACCATCTAAAAATCAAAACTGGTCAAAATTGTGTGAATTCACCAAATATCTCAGAGTTTCACCTAAGACACACAAGAGCAATTTCGCGGGTTGTAGAGACCACTCCCCTCCAGCCGCTGTGGGTAACCCTGGGAGATCTCCTCACAAGGTTGACAGGATCTTCCTTGAGCTCCTTCAAGATCACCAATTTCTCTGACGGGAGCTCAGAAGACCATGGAAAGGTATTCAACCTTCTCACTAGGCTTCATAACACAGGTAATCCTTGACTTACGACCACAATTCAGCCCAACGTTTCCACTGCTAAGCAAGACAATTCTCAAGTGAGTTTTGCCCCCGTTTTATGACCTTTCTTGCCACAGTTGTTAAGTGAATCACCACGCTTGTTAAATTAGTAATATGATTGTTAAGCCAATCTGGCTTCCTTGCTGATTTTGCTTGTCAGAAGGTCGCAAAAGGGGATCACGTGACTCCAGGATACTGCAACCGTCATAAATATGAATCAGTTGTCAAGCGTCTGAATTTTGATCATGTAGGATGCTGCAATGGTCGTAAGTGTGAAAAACGGTCGTAAATCAATCTTTTCAGTGTCATCGTAACTTTGAGTGGTCACTAAACGAATGGTTGTAATTTGAGGACTATTGGTAAGGTGAAGATGGACCTCACAATATTGTTGACCCCGTCAGGACCATAAAATACAGGTAGTCCTCGATTTACAACAGTTCACTTAGTGACCATTCCAAGTTACAACGGCACTGAAAAAAGTGACTTATGACCGTGTTTCTCAGTTACAACCTTTGCATCACGTGATCAAAATTCAGACTGGTTTGTACTTATGACCGTGGCTGTGTCCCAAGTTCACGTGATCCCCTTTTGCGACCTCCTGACAAGCAAAACCAATGAGGAAGCCAGATTCCCTTCACAACCAGATGACTAACTCGTCAGCTGCAGCGATTCACTTAACAACCGAGGCCGGAAAGGTTGTAAAAGGCGGCAAAATTCAAATCTCTCACCTAACCACAGAAAATTTGGGCTCAGTTGCTGTCGTATGTTGAGGCCTAGTGCAGGACTGGGCAAAAGTGGCTCTTTTACAATCTGTGGACTTCAACTCCCAGAATTCCTGAGACAGTTTGGCTTGGCTGTCTCAGGAATTCTGGGAGTTGAAGTCCACAGTTTGTAAAAGAGCCACATTTGCCCACCCCTGCACTAGGCCTCAACCCTACCTCCAAAGCAGAGCCCGTAAACCTCCATAAACCAAGATATGAAAAAAAAAATCGGAATTTGTTCAGGGTTTATTTGAGTCCAACGTAGCTTGGGGGACATTGGAAAAAAGTTACTTTAGGTATCTCTCCAGAGCGGAGCCTGGCAGCCAACGGTATAATTAATCTAAAGAGTGTAAAAGTGACAGAAAAATTTTTCTGCTTTGATGGAGCAATTAATGTTATTTTTTAATACATTCTCGGGTTTTTACCACTATTCCACACACACACATTTCCACCACTCACCGAGTGGTAAGCACAACGTAGCTGTTAGTCTCGGGCCGCTAACTTTATAATTCCGAAAAACCAGGAAATTGTAATTGTTTTCTGAACGCGTGACGGAGTTGTTGGGTCGTTGTTGTTTTTTCAATCCAGTAAACGGCAATTGGACTCCGTCCAGAGACAGGGACAAACTCGGCTAAAAAAAAAATAAAATCTGCAGTCACAGTGACAGGTGGAGAAGACGAAGCGTCCGCTGGGCGACTGTGCATCATGATTAAACTGAATTTTGTCATCCTTCTTGTTGAGCGGTTCTTTAACAGATCTTCTTTGCTCCTTTGGGAGAAATGCAACCTTCCCAAAGATATACAGGTATCTTCGACTTACAACAGTTTGTTTAGTGACCGTCCAAAGTTATAAAGACACTGGAAAAGGTGATTTATGACCGCTGAATGGACCGCTGAGAACTCTCAGTCTCCTGGTGAATGGCCCAAAGTAACCCAGCCGGCTTTCATGCTGAAGGTGGGACTAGAACTCCCAGTCTCCTGGTGATTGGCCCAAAGTAACCCAGCCGGCTTTCATGCCGAAAGCGGGACTAGAACTCCCAGTCTCCTGGTGATTGGCCCAAAGTAACCCAGCTGGCTTTCATGTTGAAGGCGGGACTAGAACTCCCAGTCTCCTGGTGATTGGCCCAAAGTCATCCAGCCGGCTTTCATGCTGAAAGTGGGACTAGAACTCCCAGTCTCCTGGTGATTGGCCCAAAGTAAACCAGCTGGCTTTCATGCTGAAGGCGGGACTAGAACTCCCAGTCTCCTGGTGATTGGCCCAAAGTAACCCAGCTGGCTTTTATGCTGAAGGTGGGACTAGAACTCCCAGTCTCCTGGTGATTGGCCCAAAGTCATCCAGCCGGCTTTCATGCTGAAAATGGGACTAGAACTCCCAGTCTCCTGGTGATTGGCCCAAAGTAACCCAGCCGGCTTTCATGCTGAAGGTGGGACTAGAACTCCCTGTCTCCTGGTGATTGGCCCAAAGTAACCCAGCTTCCTTTCTTGCTGAAGGCGGGACTAGAACTCCCAGTCTCCTGGTGATTGGCCCAAAGTAACCCAGCTGGCTTTCATGCTGAAGGCGGGACTAGAACTCCCAGTCTCCTGGTGATTGGCCCAAAGAAACCCAGCTGGCTTTCATGCTGAAGGTGGGACTAGAACTCCCAGTCTCCTGGTGATTGGCCCAAAGTAACCCAGCCGGCTTTCATGCCTAAGGCAGGACTAGAACTCACCAACTCCTGGTTATGTTGGCTGAGGAATTCTGGGAGCTGAAGTGCCCAAGTATTAAAGTTGCCAACTTTGGAGACCCCTGAGTTAGAATCATAGGGTTGGAAGGGACCTTGGAGGTCTTCTAGTCCAACTCCCTGCTTGAGCAGAAGATCCTATACCCGTGATGGTGAACCTATGGCACGCGTGCCAGGGGTGGCACG